>JAXIVJ010008916.1:0-47500 GCA_036785665.1 Chirona hameri | reverse complement strand
CACAGACACAGACACAGACACAGACACAGACACAGACACAGACACAGACACAGACACAGACACAGACACAGACACAGACACAGACACAGACACAGACACAGACACAGACACAGACACAGACACAGACACAGACACAGACACAGACACAGACACAGACACAGACACAGACACAGACACAGACACAGACACAGACACAGACACAGACACAGACACAGACACAGACACAGACACAGACACAGACACAGACACAGACACAGACACAGACACAGACACAGACACAGACACAGACACAGACACAGACACAGACACAGACACAGACACAGACACAGACACAGACACAGACACAGACACAGACACAGACACAGACACAGACACAGACACAGACACAGACACAGACACAGACACAGACACAGACACAGACACAGACACAGACACAGACACAGACACAGACACAGACACAGACACAGACACAGACACAGACACAGACACAGACACAGACACAGACACAGACACAGACACAGACACAGACACAGACACAGACACAGACACAGACACAGACACAGACACAGACACAGACACAGACACAGACACAGACACAGACACAGACACAGACACAGACACAGACACAGACACAGACACAGACACAGACACAGACACAGACACAGACACAGACACAGACACAGACACAGACACAGACACAGACACAGACACAGACACAGACACAGACACAGACACAGACACAGACACAGACACAGACACAGACACAGACACAGACACAGACACAGACACAGACACAGACACAGACACAGACACAGACACAGACACAGACACAGACACAGACACAGACACAGACACAGACACAGACACAGACACAGACACAGACACAGACACAGACACAGACACAGACACAGACACAGACACAGACACAGACACAGACACAGACACAGACACAGACACAGACACAGACACAGACACAGACACAGACACAGACACAGACACAGACACAGACACAGACACAGACACAGACACAGACACAGACACAGACACAGACACAGACACAGACACAGACACAGACACAGACACAGACACAGACACAGACACAGACACAGACACAGACACAGACACAGACACAGACACAGACACAGACACAGACACAGACACAGACACAGACACAGACACAGACACAGACACAGACACAGACACAGACACAGACACAGACACAGACACAGACACAGACACAGACACAGACACAGACACAGACACAGACACAGACACAGACACAGACACAGACACAGACACAGACACAGACACAGACACAGACACAGACACAGACACAGACACAGACACAGACACAGACACAGACACAGACACAGACACAGACACAGACACAGACACAGACACAGACACAGACACAGACACAGACACAGACACAGACACAGACACAGACACAGACACAGACACAGACACAGACACAGACACAGACACAGACACAGACACAGACACAGACACAGACACAGACACAGACACAGACACAG
Organism: Chirona hameri; assembly: GCA_036785665.1. Lineage (NCBI taxonomy): Eukaryota > Metazoa > Arthropoda > Thecostraca > Balanomorpha > Balanidae > Chirona > Chirona hameri. The sequence continues at coordinate 45,965 of JAXIVJ010008916.1, read as the reverse complement.
ACACAGACACAGACACAGACACAGACACAGACACAGACACAGACACAGACACAGACACAGACACAGACACAGACACAGACACAGACACAGACACAGACACAGACACAGACACAGACACAGACACAGACACAGACACAGACACAGACACAGACACAGACACAGACACAGACACAGACACAGACACAGACACAGACACAGACACAGACACAGACACAGACACAGACACAGACACAGACACAGACACAGACACAGACACAGACACAGACACAGACACAGACACAGACACAGACACAGACACAGACACAGACACAGACACAGACACAGACACAGACACAGACACAGACACAGACACAGACACAGACACAGACACAGACACAGACACAGACACAGACACAGACACAGACACAGACACAGACACAGACACAGACACAGACACAGACACAGACACAGACACAGACACAGACACAGACACAGACACAGACACAGACACAGACACAGACACAGACACAGACACAGACACAGACACAGACACAGACACAGACACAGACACAGACACAGACACAGACACAGACACAGACACAGACACAGACACAGACACAGACACAGACACAGACACAGACACAGACACAGACACAGACACAGACACAGACACAGACACAGACACAGACACAGACACAGACACAGACACAGACACAGACACAGACACAGACACAGACACAGACACAGACACAGACACAGACACAGACACAGACACAGACACAGACACAGACACAGACACAGACACAGACACAGACACAGACACAGACACAGACACAGACACAGACACAGACACAGACACAGACACAGACACAGACACAGACACAGACACAGACACAGACACAGACACAGACACAGACACAGACACAGACACAGACACAGACACAGACACAGACACAGACACAGACACAGACACAGACACAGACACAGACACAGACACAGACACAGACACAGACACAGACACAGACACAGACACAGACACAGACACAGACACAGACACAGACACAGACACAGACACAGACACAGACACAGACACAGACACAGACACAGACACAGACACAGACACAGACACAGACACAGACACAGACACAGACACAGACACAGACACAGACACAGACACAGACACAGACACAGACACAGACACAGACACAGACACAGACACAGACACAGACACAGACACAGACACAGACACAGACACAGACACAGACACAGACACAGACACAGACACAGACACAGACACAGACACAGACACAGACACAGACACAGACACAGACACAGACACAGACACAGACACAGACACAGACACAGACACAGACACAGACACAGACACAGACACAGACACAGACACAGACACAGACACAGACACAGACACAGACACAGACACAGACACAGACACAGACACAGACACAGACACAGACACAGACACAGACACAGACACAGACACAGACACAGACACAGACACAGACACAGACACAGACACAGACACAGACACAGACACAGACACAGACACAGACACAGACACAGACACAGACACAGACACAGACACAGACACAGACACAGACACAGACACAGACACAGACACAGACACAGACACAGACACAGACACAGACACAGACACAGACACAGACACAGACACAGACACAGACACAGACACAGACACAGACACAGACACAGACACAGACACAGACACAGACACAGACACAGACACAGACACAGACACAGACACAGACACAGACACAGACACAGACACAGACACAGACACAGACACAGACACAGACACAGACACACACACACACACACACACACACACACACACACACACACACACACACACACACACACACACACACACACACACACACACACACACACACACACACACACACACACACACACACACACACACACACACACACACACACACACACACACACACACACACACACACACACACACACACACACACACACACACACACACACACACACACACACACACACACACACACACACACACACACACACACACACACACACACACACACACACACACACACACACACACACACTTTTGCGGGGGAAGTTAACAATTTATCGTAAAAACTGCCTTTGCAGCAGTCAAAGTTTAGCTATCCACAGTCAAAAAGTGGAAATTTCGCGCCGCTTCGCGGCATGACACAAGTTTCGCAATTGCTTATACAAATTTGGAAAATGGGAAACTGAATTTCACCAGGGCCCACTCCCTTCATAAAATATTCATTTGCAAGCGGGCTACATGTTTAGCTAGTCTGCCGAGTTCCAAAAAAGGCGACGCGAACAGAAAGACGCGGACATCGGCACCCGGAAGCTGCTCCAGCGGTGCCGGGGTTGCTGGACCGAAGAGCTAATAGTGGGAACCAGGCCAGGACCTCCCCATGCCATCTCCCTCCAGGCTCCTCCAGGTCCACAGGGACCATTTATGCGCGGAAAAGTCGTTCTGCCCCTTGATGCTTTCAAACCATTTGCACTGTTACTAGTTGTTTGTTACAGTTTGGTTCATATGTATACAGTTATTATTACCATATGTACTATTGAGCGCCGACTGCCACCGGTCATCGTGATTTACTATCCCAGGCTAATGTATATGAAAAACTACCTTCATTTAAATATTTTAAATCATACCGAGATATGTAACCAGGAAAAGGGGTTACCCGAGGCTTGGCTCCACTCACGGTCTGGTTCCAATATTAACATTTCGTTTTCCACGACCTAAAATTAAAATTTTCACGCCGCTTCGCTGCGTCACATCGGTGGCCATCATCATAACGAAGCTATCGTCATCGTATTCGGTTCCTCGTAACGCTGAATTGAATTTATAGCATTTTAAGCTTCTTATCCTATACATGGCCCACCGCCTATATGTCTGGGTTTTATCAGGAAAACGGGGAAAAAAATGCGCCCCTTGACGGCGCTAAATAACAAGTACCTACTATAACGTGACAATCCACACAAAAAATAATGCAAAGGCTTAAATACACGTAAAAAAATGGGGTACATTTTTTTCGTCATTTCAGCCGACCCCCCCCCCCCCCCCTAACCAGTGGCGGCTTGTGGTCCTCAAAGTACCTGAGGCCCAACTTCCAAGTCCGAAGCCCCAAACATTGGATTCGTGATCAGCGTATACGCTGATACAACATATCCGATATATCGGATATGGTTTGTGTACCAATTTTCAGCGAAATCGACATACCCCGGCGGACCTTCGTATGTATGTATGTATGTATGTATGTATGTATGTATGTATGTATGTATGTATGTATGTATGTATGACCGTCCGTATTTCGTACGATACGAAAAATCGCAGATAAAAAACATTGGATTCGTGATCAGCGTCTCGGATATGGTCAGTGTGCAAATTTTCAGCGAAATCCAGATACTCCAAATATCAAACTGCAGCTTGATATAAATATGTTCCTAGTTTGACGGTGGTCTACGAAGACGCATACGTTTCGATGGTTCGGTTTGTTTTGTATTCAAAGCGCCAGTATTGTCTAAAAATAATTGTGCCATACTTTGGCAGCACGTAAAGGATTTCTGTATAGCTTTCTGGAGCTCAATATGACATCATCCCAAATTTAAACAACTGAGGTTTTATCAAGTTAAGTATCGTTTTCGAGAGAGAAAAAATATCACCATCGTTTTCAGCAGCACATACTTCATGTTTTAGGATACAACCGGCGTATATTTGACAACTTTCAGAAAGGTGAAACATTCCCTTTAACCTTGTTCATGACTGTGCATGTGACATATTTGATGATAATGAAAAAAACAGTGCTATTCATCCTCAAGAGAAATACAATTTAGATAATGTGTGATTGTTTGTTTCCTAAGAGAAAAGCTGGTTCTGTAAAGCATAGTAATTATAAACAACATCAACATCAATCATCATCAATGTATTGCCTGTACGTTGACCTTGTTTATCACCATCTACCAATCAACTTGCAGAGGTCATGAGCTTCGGATCATCCGTAACTGATGTAGTATAGCAGAAAGACATGCCCAAGGAATAAATTGTATTAACTGCATTGAACTATAACCCTTAGGGACTATAAAGTATAAACCCTAAACCACAGATAAATTTGCATCACAATCAGCATGACCTTGCATCAAATCCTCCACACCCAGTCTTTACACAGGCATCCATAGTAAATGGAACCTCACTGAACAAGGCAAGCAAACTCTGTCCATCTTGTAGAAACAGGCCTGCTCACCACCATCCCAGCTTCAAATAGGAGATGTTCCTGTCCTTCAGGCTTGTGCGGAGGCCAGAAATGGTACTGCTCCAACGCCATGCCGCGTCACCCTCCATCGTGGTGGTGCTGTGGAGTGTGGAGACTGGAGGAGGCAGCATATTCTTAAAGACAAAAATGATAACCTCTGTTAGCACATGCGGAACTTTATATACTTTTGGGGTTGTAGCTACAACTGCATCCTCACAAACTACAACCCCAATCATGAATATTACAACCCCAACATAGCCAGTGAATGCCTACCCAAGTAAATAAATACTGTAAACGGTACACAAAACCAAAGGATTTTTCAATAACAATCATAACAAAACAATTAATAAATATATGAACACAGAAAAGGACAAACTTTAAAATGTTAGTAAAGGTTTTCATAAAATAGCGTTTAAAATCCAACAATAGGTTACTACCTATTGTTGGATTTTAAACGCTATTTTATGACAACCTTTACTAACATTTTAAAGTTTGTCCTTTTCTGTGTTCATATATTTATTAATTGTTTTGTTATGATTGTTATTGAAAAATCCTTTGGTTTTGTGTACCGTTTACAGTATTTATTTACTTGGGTAGGCATTCACGTCTCTATGTGATATAGTCCCTAACATGTTATCCCAAAATTACTGAGAAAGACTATGCAGGTACCCAGGGGTGTAGGGTCATATTCAGTTGGGTCATAAACACTATAGAACAACACTACTTACTGACAAACGGGTAACATTGTTGTCAATTTCAGACACCCACAAAATGGCAATCTATAGGTGTTCACATAAAAACACAGGGCCTATTTTAACATGTTAACTGGGGGGGTAAATGCCCCCCAGTGAGCCGTTTTGCCCCCCCAATCAAGAAATGTTGCCCACCCTGATTTTAGTATTTCCATGTCATTTTTCGCTTGATGGGTATTTAATTAAAATAAAATATGCTTACCTGGTGATAAATGTATACAAATCTGTAGTGTCGCCACCTTCTCTCGGTTCAACCCCCGCTGGTCCCAGTAGCACAGCAGATCTCCAGCCTCGACGTATATTGGAAGACAACTGAACTAAAGGCCAAATTAACAACCGACAACAACTCGGCGTCACGCTTCGCGCCACACTTCGCTATGCGCCGCGCCATACCTGCCGCGCTCACTAACTTACTGCCGTGGCCCGTGATACACTACAAAATCCAATGCAAGTGTCATGATATTCCTACGTTTTAGTATTTCCCAGCCAAAATAAGTATCTTTAAATTATTTCCGGAATATCCCGAATTTCAATATCCTTTGAACAATTGCTCATTAGCGGCAGAGTGGGGGAGATCGGGGGTTGTTGGATCAGGAACGTCGCCACACAATTTGGAGTGGGTGGGGGCAACTGCTGAGCCGATTGTGTTAAAATTTAGTGGGTGGTTAGGGATCTTTCAGCCAGTGGCGCACGCAGGGGGGTCAAAGGGGTCAGCTGACCCCCCCCCCCCCCCCCCCTTCAAAATTTATGAGGGGCCCGCATAAAAAGGGCCCGTTTTCTGCCAGGGACCCGGTCTTGGCAAGGCCTGATCGAGGCAAGGGCCTGGTGCTGGCAAAGGCGTGGTATGGGGCCCGATCAGGACAAGGGCCCGGTCCTTGCATATTCTTGATGCGGGCCAGTTTCTGGTAGGGGCCCGGTTTTGGTCAGGGCCAATCGAGGCAGGGGCCCGGTGCTGGCAAAGGCGTGGCATGGGGCCCGGTCAGGACGAGGGCCCGGTCACAACAGGGCCCGGTCCTTGCATATTCTTGATACGGGCCTCTTTCTGGGAGGGCCGGTCTTGGTCAGGTCCGATCGAGGCAGGGGCCCGGTGCTGGCAAAGGCGTGATATGGGGCCCGTTCAGGACGAGGGCCCGGTCAGGACGAGGGCCCGGACACAAAGGGCCCGCTCCTTGCGAATTATTTGATACGGGCCCCTTCCTGATAGGGTCTGATCAAGACAGGGCCTGGTGGTGGCAGAAACGTGATATGGGGCCCGGTCAGGTCGAGGGCCCGGTCACAACAGGGCCCGGTCCTTGCAAATTATTGATACGGGTCCATTCCTGGTAAGGGCTCGGTCTTGGTCAGGCCCGATCGAGGCAGGGGCCCGGTGCCAGCAAAGGCGTGATATGGGGCCCGGTCAGGACGAGAGCCAGGTCACAACAGGGTCCGGTCCTTGCAGATTCTTGATACGGGCCTGTTCCTGGTAGGGGCCCGGTTTGATCAGGCCCGATCGAGGCAAGGGCCCGGTGCTGGCAAAGGCGTGATATGGGGCCCGGTCAGGACGAGGGCCCGATCACAACAGGGCCCGCTCCTTGCATTTTGTTTCCTTTATACGGGCCCGTTCCTGGTAGGGGCCCGATCAAGGCCCCGGTGCTGGCAGAGACGTGATATGGGGCCCGGTCAGGTCTAGTCTCTGGCCAAAACTAGTAGCAAGAGCAAACATGAACTAAATGTATCCCTTTGCAGCTGATAAATATGCGTTTTTCCCCCTAGGGTTACATTAAAACGATTTGATCACAGTCACGATTTTATAACTTGACCCTATGTCACCGATATAGAAAATCCGAGATATTGTAGTCCCTAATGACCTAATGACGTGCCATGAGTTTCATGTCGCTCGATTAACCATTGTGCCGGTGGCGCTACAGGTATAAGTTGTTTGGTGGGCATGTCATTTGACCTGACCTGACCTGGCCGGGACCCATTTTTGTTTTGCCAAAACGTGGCTTAGCTATTCATTTCAAGTTGCAGAAAGTTTCAAGTCGATATCTCCATGCGTTTTCTGATTGTAGCGGGAAAAACTAAGGGGGGGGTGCCCTCCCCCCCCCCCCCCCCCGCCCCAGCGCTTCCAGGGTTAATTCCTATTCCGTTTGCGAACGTAACCTAGCGTAGCTTATACGGGACTTTGACGTCCAAAGGCTGGAACTTTTAAACCTGTAGAGGACATGAATCTGAGAGGTTAGAAAGGAAAAAACGCCACAATTCGGCCCAATTTCTCAAATTGCCTCAATTTCCGAAGAGACAATTCATTCATGCCTAGAGAATATAAAGTCCCGTGTAAACCCGGTTTCTATCTACACTACAATTTGCGCATAAGCATCTCAAACATCTGTGGGCGTAGCCAAATAGTATTGTAACGCTCAACTTCACTGGTGAAATAAAATGCTTCGCTATTTGGCACATGTTACGTTTCATCGTCAATACTAGGGATATACCTAGGGACCGATGATTTTGAGTATCCAAGCCCACCAAAGGCAATGGGTAGTAGATCTCCCGAGAAAAAAAAACTAGTTATTACGACGTTACCATTTTTGACGCAATCTGTTCCCCGTGCTTCTCTCATTTTGACCAAACTCCAGAAAGCCTGCGCGCAGCTTCCAACAGGTATGCAGCAACTGGTTGACATCAGGTCCTGGATCCGTTGGAATTATGCCTTCCAAAGTCATTCGCGAGACCGTCTCCACGTTTGTTGCGATGCTGTATGTTGTAAAAATCAGCCATGTATCGCGCCAACTAATTACACATACCTGCTACGAAAATATCGTATCGGTTCACCAGTCACCACTACTGTGTGTTGTCATTGACCTCATTTCGTCAACTCTCGACAGTTGTACCGCACATCAGTAGCACACGCACCTAAAATTCGCACATCAGTAGCACACACGGTCACCTTACACGACATTGATTTATCATGTCTCAGATCCCCTGCTGTAGGGGGCCCGCACACAAGGGGGCCCGCTCTTATGGCTCTGACCCCCCCCCCCCCCCCCCCCCACCCCCAATGGAATCCTGCGTGCGACACTGCTCTCAGCCTCCACTTTCCCACAAGTCAGGGGTGGGGTGCTTCTGCACGTGCGCACGTGTGCACCACGTATTTGTATCTCAGAAACTACTTTCCTGATCGAGTTGGAATTCACCATACATTTCCTTCGCGCTCGCTCGTTCATCGCTAACTACGGTGCCTTACTGCTAGATATCAACGTGAAACTTGCAATATCTTATACTGCATCAATTATACGTCTTCTGACTAAATTTCAATGAAATTAGTGTAGTATTGTGGGAGATAATAACGTTTTAATGACGTCATGTCATGCCATTTTTGGTGGAAAAACAATAAATGTTTGAAAAATTGTAAACAAATAGAGTTTCAAAGCAAATTGCAAATACAAAACTTAAAAAGAAAGGAAATGACATTCTCTTCCAAATGGCTATCTCGAATTTTTGATTTTTTTTGACCCCTCAAAATATTTTTTCCCTGGGAAAAATGTCCACAAATCTTTTTTTTTGGTGTGAATTCGAAAAGTGATTTCTTAAGCTCGAATACCAAAATAAGGTGACCGGCCCAAATCCGCAGAGGAAAAAAATGGGGGTACCTTTTTGCCACAAAAAGATGCCCCCAAAAATGTTTTGCCCCCCCCCCCCCAGTGGTTTTCCCTTAAAATAGGCGCTGTAAAAACATGAACAAAACAAGATTGAGTGTAGCATATTTTACATTGGGCTTAGTTCTGGATAGGTCACACATTTAACATTAGAATGCACCCTTACACGGTTGGAAAAAGTTATATTACATTTTGAGCTAAAATATGTTGGTGAAATTGACACTTAATGAAGAACTTGAACAATATTATAAATATTTTGGTGTGTGAAAGACGTGAAGGCATACCAATCATCCTGAGCTGGAAAAAGACCACAAATAATCATAGACCCAAATCAAATTAGTTTAAATTTAGGATTACCACAACCTTCAATTTTTAGCCAGACAAACATTATTTTCACAAGATATACCTGGTCATGGTGTTGAAAAGTAGAGGGCCACATCAGTAAAAGTCATTTTAAAAGAGAATAGCCTAATCCAACATCAATCAAACAAAAACGCATGTGAAAACAGCATAAATATTGAAAGCAATAGCCATATACAAGGGCAAAATAAATGTACATATTTGGCATAGCTGAGTCATATTTGTCTCTTTTATTCAGCTACGTCAAATTAGCAGTAGATTGATATTGCTTAGTAGTATCAATCTATTGGGTAATCTACAATTTTGAGGCACGTAGCCTCACAATTTCCTGAAACTTGGCAGGTACGTCCTCCTTGCCACGCTGAATACGAAAAACGTAAATTTAGTCTGGTACGCGGGCTCCTTTCAGAGTTATACCGTTTTAGAGATCTACAGTTTTGAGTCCCGTCGCCTCAGAATCGCCTGAAACTTGGCAGGTAGGCCCTCCTTGCCACGCTGAACACGAAAAAACGTAAGATTAGCCTGGAACACGGGCTACTTTCAGAGTTATATATTTTTTAAGTTTTGAATGTCTGTCTTCCTTTATTTTGAAACGACTGCGCAGGAATTGGAAGCTTTCCGCGTCAAGTTAGCCAGATATTAAACTGACAGACATTCAAAACTTAAAACGTTATAACTTTAAAAGTAGCACGTATTCCAGGATAATTTTACGTTCTTCGTGTTTAGCGTGGCAAGCAGGACCTACCTGTCAAGTTTCAGGCAATTATGATGCGACGGGCCTCAAAATTATAGATTGGGCAATATCAATCAGCTGCTAATTTTACGTACGTCTTTTATTATTCCTAAAAGGCAGGGTATTAACCCTCGCCCTAGGGGGGTCTGACAGCCCCCCCCCCCCCCCTGAGGTTTTTCTTGAATAACTTTTTACACATGCAATGCATCTTGCTGAAATTTTTGTAGTTGAGTTTACAACAATTATACGTAGGCTGTAAAAGTTTAATTGAAATTGGTTGAGTAGTTTGGGAGATAATCATGTTTTGATGACGTCATGTTGGTAAAAAAAAAATGAGAAATATTTACAAAATCGTAGAAAACAGAGTTTTGAAACAAATTGCAAACGCAATTCACCAAAGATACAAAATGGCATTTTCTTTAAAATGGCGATCTCGGATTTTCAAAATTTTGGGTTTTTGACCCCTAAAATAAAAAAAAAACTTTTTTTTAAAGTCACAAAATCACCACAAAATCAAAACTTTCAAAGATATTAGAAAAACCGGAATATATGTGAGAGTACTGAGTATGCACAATACCCATACCAAATTTCAAAGCAATATTTTAATTTTTGACTGAGTGATGGCTCTCTAAGTGTACGAACATGATGACGTCATTTTTTTAATAACTTTTTATACTTTTTTTGACAAGATACGAACAAATAATTACCTTTTTTGTATTTCTGAGCCACAACTGGTCTAGGAACATGCCTTTTTATTTACATTTATCAATTTCTCATTTGAGGTTTTCTGCAGAGTAAAATCCCTGTTCTGGACGTGATAAATCCGAGGTCATTCACTTGACCTGGAAGGTCACCCGTTGACCTGAAACCTAAAAATCGAATACTGTTAGATTCCTCTCATGACAGGCAACATGCTGGTTCTTACCACATTGCTCTAAGTTGCTTGGTTTGGAAGTTAACAAGGGGACCTGTCAGCCCCCCCCCCCCCGTAGGGCGAAGGTGAAAAAAGCTCCCGTAGGGCGAGGGTTAATCCATCACCGAAATTACCACTTTCTCATTGATTCCATGTTAAAGCATCACCATTTATTTCTCAAGCTTTTATCCTAACCTTACCTAACCTCACCTCCCCTCACCTCACCTCACCTCCCCTCACCTAACCTCACCTCCCCTCACCTAACCTCACCTCACCTCACCTCACCTCACCTCACCTCACCTCACCTCACCTCACCTCACCTCACCTCACCTCACCTCACCTCACCTCACCTCACTTCACTTCACTTCACCTCACCTCACCTCACCCAACCCTTGGAGCCAGTTTACATATTTTTAAAGAAGTCCATCGGCCGAAGCCCGAAATCCTCAATATGTTGTGACGTTTCGGTGATTTTAAGTCATTTACGGTGATTAAGTTAGTCATTTCGGTGATGGGATTAATTTATTGCCTGACTAAAATAATGCTGTTTGGTTCTCGCCTAATTTGTTTGCCTTGTGCATAGGTGGATAATCCTATAGGGCAGCCCCGGCTGCGGCCGGGGCAACTTCAAAGTTGCCCCGGCGGGGCCGGGGCAGCCACTTTTGAGAGACCTTTTTTGCAAGACCTTAGTTATTATTTAAAAAGAATACAGAAACGCAAATATAATCCCAGCATAAAAATGCATACTTGGTACGACTATCTGTGAAAAATATGGGTAAAATTGCGCGTTTGGTGCGCTTTCGAAATGGGGGGAGGGTAGTCAAAGGAGGCTGAGCCTTGCCAAATTTGTCTTAGTGAACACCTCGGGCAGGTCATAAAACTTATATTTTCGGGGAGGCACAGTTGGGGTCGTTATCTCCGGTCTAAAGGAGGCATATTGCCCGATCTAAAGGGGTGCCGCCGGCACTCACGACTCAAGGGGCGCCACCTGCACTCGAGAGTGGCACCTTCGGTGTCCAGACGCCCAGGAGAGGCGCCCTCAATCGTGATTCCCCCCGCATGTCCATGAAGTTAGCGACGGATTCGGATTCGAATTCAGCGTCGAGTAGCGATTCGCTTCAGTCTCATTCGATTCCTCGGGTCAGTATATATAGCCGTAGCCTTCGCAACCTTACTCGTAGCAAATGACATTGTCCCTCAATTTCAAGATCAATGGCGATTGGATGATAACTTCGGATCGTTTTGAGTCCTTTGACCTTGAAATTGAGGGTCAATGTCATTTTCCACGAGTGAGGTTGCAAAGGTTACGGCAGATACTGACCCGAGGAATCGAATGAGACAATTATTTTGTCAATTAGACAATACCATCGGGTCGATATTAACCCGAGTAATCGAATGAGACCATTATTTTGGCGATCGGACGGGTTCGGGTTATTTGTCCTTTGACCCTGAAAATGAGGGTCAAGGTCATTTGCCTCCAGTGAGGTTTCGAAAGCTGCGCCTAGATATTGACCCGAGGAATAGAATGATACCATTATTTTGTTTTGCGATCGGACAATAACTTCGTGTCGTTTTGAGCCACCCCGTCCTTTGACCTTGAAGATGATTTTGAAGATGACCTTAAATGTCAAAATGAATGTCATTTGCGTGATCAGCGTGCCCCAATTGAACTGTTCCCACATTTTGAAGCAAATCGCTACTCGACGCTGAATTCTAATCCGATTCTGTCACTAACTTCACGGACATCCCCCGCCACGTGCCCCCTAGGGCCCCTTGGTTGCGCCCCTGTCCTCGGCCGGGGCAACTTTGAAAACAATTATCCACCCATTGCCTTGTGAGCTGTGGGAAATATCAAATATGTTATATGTATGTTTATATCTCACTGTAATATATAAAAGGACCGGACCTGGACCATTGGCATCACCAGGAGGTGCCTTTCTTGCAAGAAATGGCTAGTTGCTGAATCACACCATTTATGTACAACCTTAATATTGATATTGGCTGATTATTGGTGTGTGAGCTACCATACCATGAGTCTTTGCCTACTTTGACCTAACATGATACTTTCAATTTTGTTAAAGATTGCACACCTTGCTGTTGCTAAAATGCGTCAGTAATGAGGTAATACAACCTATGTTCATTCTAAGTTGTTAAACTTCAATTTTGCACATACTTCGTTTTTATCATTAGTCGCTTTTACTACCCCCCCCCCCCCCCCCCCCCGGTCGCCGACTCAATTACAACCCCAGCGAAGAACAAAAAGTTCCGCCTCTGTCTGTTAGCATTTGTCCAAATCAAATGTTGCAATCATTGAGCAGACTGTCAGTCAGTGTGTGAACTGAAGTTGGTATCCACACATATGCTTATAATATTATTTAACCCTAAAACTGTCTGCAATTGGGGTGCAATGATGAAGTACTGGTATTAGTTCAGTAATTCACCTCACCAGTTTATGGTGTTCTTGAGGTCCCCCAGAAGAAGAGTAGTTAGCTGACAGTAATATTAAGACAGACTAAAAAATGGGTTATCTTTGAATGTCTACAAGATGGTCTGGGGGGGGGGGGGGTGCTGTAAACGTTATGTCAGGTTTGATTATTTATCGTTTTTGGTGATGTCATAGCTTTGGTATTACGGGTACACTTTCTGTCTGTCATAATAATGCTCTCTTCTATTAGGGAACCCAATAACACCATTAACTGGGGAGGTGAATTACTGAACTATTACCAGAGAAATGTAGGTAGGTACTTACATATTTGTTTTGTGGAAGAAATCCAAAGTTCTCTTCTCTGGCACATTCTCCTACACCAATGTTATGTGAGTGATGAGTCGCAATTAATTTTCAATAATTTGCATTGAATTTCCAATGGCAATGGCCCTGTTTAAAATCAGCTGCTGTGCTGTTATCAGCCAAGATTAGAGCAGGGGCCAGGAGGGCCAGGAGGCACGTCCCCCCCCCCCACCCCATTGAGTCGAGGGGCCCGGAGGGCCCCTCGGCCTCTCAGCCCAATCCCTATGATAGGAATCGACGTAAAACTTAAGTAGCTTATGCTGCATTAATTCTACGTCTTTTCACAAAAGTTCAATGAAATTGATGTAGTACTTTGGGAGATAATGACATTTTAATGACGTCATGTCACGTATTTTTCGTCGAAAAAAGATAAATGTTTGACAAATCGTAGACCATCGAGTTTTGAAGCAGATTGTAAATAAAAAACGTCAAAAGAAAGGAAATGACATTCTCTTCAACATTACTATCTCGGATTTGTAAAAGTTTTGGTTTTTAACCCCTAAAAATACAAATATTTTTTTTCTTCAGAAAACTTTTCACATTTGTTTTCTTGAAGATATGAAAAACGGAATATATATGAGTGAACCAGGTATGGAGGATACCCAAACCAAATTTCAAAGCAATATCTTTATTGACTTATGGCTCCCTAAGTATAAGTAACTCATGACGTCATTTTTTTTAAGTTACGTTTTTTGTCTTTTATTGACCAGATACATACAAATAAATGCCAAAACTGTTTTCTGAGACAAAACTGGTCTAGAGACATGCCTTTTTTATTTAGATTTATCAATTTCAAATTTTGGCCTTATGTGACCTGATCTAGACCGTATATGGTGTCAGGTTGTGAAAATGGCTGCTACTATCAAATTCTACGGGTAAAATAACCCATAAAACATGTGTCGCATGACTTTCGTAGAACTCTTGCCAAAAGTGACCTTTTGTGACCTGATTTACCTTTACCTTACCTTTGCTTACAATTTCACTTTTTCCTAATGCGGGAGATGCATTATACCTTTGAGAGTACTTTGTGCGATAATAGTGTAGCGTGCATTCGGGCTTTGAACATTGCATCATTTCAAAAATTGAAGAAGAAAAAAAAACAATCAAAATTTTCCTTTTCTGTAAAATTGTCTCTACTTGACCCGTTTGGGCCGCTGATTGCAATGACGTTAAAATCAGCGCTCTAGGACTTCATTTGCAATATTTAGAGCATATTGCAACATTTTGCAACAATTTGCAACATTTCGAAAATTTGTGTGCGGGGGTTTCTTAACCTCCCGGATCGATTTACGGCAACGTCGACCCGCTATTTTTCGCGTTTTTTTCAGAATATCCGCGAATGTATATGAATTTCAAACAGTTGCAATTGCGCTGCCCGGACTCGTACATAATATTTTTGATGAGGCTGGCCATTCGTCAGTCAACATATAGGCCTCTCACTGCTCGGATATAAGGTTTGTCAAGATGGTATGTGGAGTTCGGTAATTGGTGGATATTAGGACAGGGTCTCCCACGACAGAGTCCACCGGAGTATGTCCCGACAGATGATCCGTCGCGGCATCCCTTCCTTCCCATATCGGTTCCCATGATCCGCCCCCCCCCCCCCTAAATCATCCTGGTCCCAACCCCAACAAATACAATCCAACCACTATCTCCCCGACCTTAACAGGCTCCTCACCTATAATTAATCGCTGAGCGTCAATTCTCCCACTGGTCCTTAACTTAATCGATTATTCTGGCATACAGTCATTGATTCTCGCTCCCATTTATCCTCCTTTCAAACACTAATACAAATGCACGGGCTGACGCCCCGGTATCTCCCTCTTCCGTCTACTGCCCTACAGTGGTGCTACCAATTACGGGTGAGAGACCTTGACCGAGTGGGGTTCCCCGCTTTTTCCTCTAATCCTCCCGGTAATTTCCTCCATTGCCGTCCCGCCATGTGATTAGTTTCGGCCGCCGCTCACCCCTCCATGGTCCGTGGCTCCGCTTTCTTACCCATAACATCTCGTCTTACCGCGCCGCTTAATCTCTTCTTCTTAACCCGTTTCCACAACCTATTAAAATTCCGCGGTCGCACTGATCAGAGCTACATGGCTAAGTTGCAGCTGCATTCGCTTGCTGACTTATTGCAATCACTTGGCCAGCGCGATGGACCTGTTCAGTCACGCGGCGGCCTTTACCCCTCGCCACGTCGCCACTGATCCTAACCTTTCCGCACGTCATGGTGCCTTTGCGACATCATTCCCCGGTCGCCCGGTACGACCTGGGGAATTCCATGATGGACATAAGACCTACAAATTTCATCCGAGGGTCGGGAAGACGAGCGTGGCATATTGCGGCACAAACAACATAAGATCTGTCAACCGGCATACCTCACAAGCCCTCCTCGATGGCCTTAACTTCGCTCAGCTCACCCGCTCTCGGCCCTGCCTGGCCCCCTTAATCACCTCCTCTCGACCTGCACCATCGCCTAATAAAACTCCGAGGTCGCGCGGCTCAGAGCTACTTGGCTAAATTGCGGCCGCTTGCGCGTGTCCACTTATTGCAATCGCCTGGTCGAGCGCGGTGGACTTAATCAGTCGCACGGAGGCAATCACCCCTCACTGCGCCGCCACTGATCCTAACATCTCCGCACGTCGCGATCTCGTTCGAGTTAGCGCCACCCGGTTGGCCGGCACCACCTGGTTAGTCCGCGATGGACCTAAAACCTATAATTTCGTCCGAAAGTCGAGAGAACAAGAGCTGCACGTTGCGATACAAAGAGCCATGGCCTGATCGTTCGGCGTACATCACAGGTCCCCTCGATGGACATATAGATCTTCTCCTCTTGGGCGGCATCCCCTCACCCACTCATCACCAGCTTCCCACATCTCAACCACTGATCTACTCTCCGCGGGACAATCCCTCGCCCAAACCACCTCACTCGAGCGGCACAATCCCTCGCCCAACGCACCTCGGCGGCACTGCATCGCCCGACTCACCCGCTCGCTAGCCCCACTGGCCACCACAGCATCTGGCGTCTTACGGCGTTAGTTCCTGGTTAAACGTCATGGCTCGGGAACGATTCCACTATCAAAACGGCTTACTTTATCCGTCCTGGGCGCCCGACATTAATATCCCGCATACCTCCCTCGTTAGATGATTACCCAAACCCGTCAGCGAACCAACCGTTATCAGCAGAGCCAAAATACACACAGGGGCGTAGCACATACCAACCTCGTTTCCCGGCTAGGATTAAATCGTCCTCATCGAAGCTTATCATTCCTTGATTCTCCAGTCTCCCTCGCATGTTCGACGCCACCCAGTTTCGCCTTTGGGAATCACACGCCCACCTGCATGTATATGCGTGAGTATGTACGTATGCGAGTGTATGTTTGTATGCATGAACGGGTGGGCGTCATACGCCTTCATGCGTGCATAGATGTACTTGTGTCCGCCGGTGTGTATACGCATACCTGTCCGATGCGTGTATGTGTGTGTGTGTGTGTGTGTGTGTGTGTGTGTGTGTGTGTGTGTGTGTGTGTGTGTGTGTGTGTGTGTGTGTGTGTGTGTGTGTGTGTGTGTATGTGTGCGTGTGCGTGTGCGTGTGCGTGTGCGTGTGCGTGTGCGTGTGCGTGTGCGTGTGCGTGAGCGTCAGCGTGTGCGTGTGCGTGTGCGTGTGCGTGTGCGTGTGCGTGCGTGCGTGCGTGCGTGCGTGCGTGCGTGCGTGCGTGCGTGCGTGCGTGCGTGCGTGCGTGCGTGCGTGCGTGCGTGCGTGCGTGTGTGTGTGTGTGTGTGTGTGTGTGTGTGTGTGTGTGTGTGTGTGTGTGTGTGTGTGTGTGTGTGTGTGTGTGTGTGTGTGTGTGTGTGTGTGTGTGTGTGTGTGTTTGTGTGTGTACGTCGCTAGTGTTATCCCAAGTAAACTCATGTTAGGGCCATTGGCTGGTCCGTCATATCTATATCCATTTTCAACGATTCCGCGTATAATTCCCCGTAACTGAAAACATCTATAACTTTAACTCTTCGAAACATACCTACAACTTCATCGGCCGTGTCACGCAGTGTTTAGGCGCCCGGGCCGGCTCCCCTCCCCTCCGTCCGCCGCGCTAAACCAGCTGGTGTCAATTAGCCGGCATCACCGCCGCCGTCCGCGGCGGACCCGTCACTGAGCCCGGCCGCGTCCAAGGGCGGATCCAGGGGGGGCGAACGGGGCCATGCCCCCCCCCCCCAAGCCTGTTTAAGGGGGGGGGCAAACTATGTTTCCCCCCCCCCCCAAGACGTGAAATCTATTGCATGCTATATTTGCGTTTTTAGAACGGTACTGGGCATCCCAAAATTGCAGCAGTCAAAATCAAGCTAGCCACAGTCAAAAACTGGAAAATTTCGCGCCGCTTCGCGGCATGACAAGTTTCGCAATTGCATATACAAATTTGGAAAATTAATTCCATTAAGTGTCTTGCAGAGGCTCTCTTTGGCGGTAATTGCTGGCCCCAGGGCCAACTCTCTTCATAAAATATTATCTTTAAAGCGGGCTACATGTTTAGCTTGTCTGCCGAGTTCCGAAAAAGGCGACGCGAACGCAAAGACGCGGACTTCGGCAACCGGAAGCTGTTCCAGCGGTGCCCAACTTGTTGGCCCGAAGAGCTAATAGTGGGGACCAGGCCAGGACTATCTCCCCAAGCCATCTCCCCCAGGCTCCTCCAGATCCACAGGGACCATTTATGCGCGGAAATGTCGGTCTGCCTCTTGCTACTTTGAAACCATTTGCACCGTTACCAGTTGTTTGTTACAGTTCGGTACATAGGTATGTATACAGACTACAGTTATTATTATCATATGAACTATTGAGCGCAGACTGCCACGGGCCATCGTGATTTACTATCCGAGGCTAATGTATATGAAAAACTACCTTCATTTCAACATTTTGCATCATACCGAGATGTGCAACCAGGAAAAGGGGTTACCTGAGGCTTGGCTCCACTCACGGTCTGGTTCCAATATAAAAAAATGAGTTTTCCACGACCTAAAATTTAAATGTTCACGCCGCTACGCGGCGTCACATCAGTGGCCATCGTCATAACGAAGCCATCGTCATCGTCTTCGTTTCGTCGTAACGCTGAATTGAATGAATAACATTTTTAGCTTCTTATCCTCTACAAGGCTAAGAAGCTAAAAATGCCTATGTTTCTGGGTTTTATCAGGCAAACCCGAGCAAAAAAAAAATCGCGTCGCTTCGCGGCGCTAAATAACAAGTACCTACCGTCATCGAACAACTAACATGCAAATCCACATTAAAAATGTTGCAAAGGCTTAAATACACGCATAACAAATTGGGGTACATTTTTTCTCTCGTCATTTCAGCCGACCCCCCCACTCAAAAATTATCGGCGACGCCCCTGGGTACAGCTGACAATTGACATAGTTTTTCTCAGTGTAAGGCAATGTCGGAACAATACAAATTGCAAGCTGACAGCTGACCTTTTTCGATATCCCAAAAGGTCGAAAACCTAAAAAAAATGGGGAAAAAATAGAAATCGTGTGGTTGCAAAATAAAGTGGCCCAAATACGGGGAGAAATTCGAAATTGGGGGTAGGTAAGGTCCGCTAAAAAAAAGGTTTGGCCCCCCAAAACGGCCGGCTGGATCCGCCCTTGACCGCGTCATAATACAGTGGCTATCGCTGTGATGTCATAGCCCTGTCATCCTTAAATGACATGATACTGTTTCGCGGAACCGGTGCCAATACCTACATCGCCGTGAACAATTTATTCAGGCGTAAGATAATTGGCTAAATGAGATATCTCCTTACAAACGTTGAGTTACAGTTAAGTTAGTTAAGTTACAGATTTAAATGTTTTATATAGAAGCATCATATACTGTAAACTTTGAACCTGCCGATAGCTTGCTAGCAGCTACTCTCAAATCAAACGTGTCGACTGACAATGAGCTTGCCACTCGGTTCGTACACATTCAACGAAAATAATTAAAACCAGGATTTACCTAAAACTTCGGGCGCGCCAAACCCGTTCCGACCCCATCACGCCTTGTGGCTCATCAATCATAACTCCGTTCAGTTCAATGACACAATCCGTATCTGCAATCCTTCATCTTTATTACGCCCCGCACCTGTACGGTTACATGTCATACTAATAGCTACGTCACGCGGTTTATTTACATCCCTCCCGTGACACATATTTCCCCCGGCCCTCTGCTGACCGGTCACACCACCAACTAGTCCATAACACTCCCGTCCCCACCCCTCCTCAAAATCCACACTTCACCTCTCCCCTCCTCATGGTAAAGATCCCTTCCCTGGGTCATTAGATCCCGGCCGGCTGCCCCGTTCCGTCCCTCCCGAGATACCTACCGCCCCAGATCGCGTGTCTGGACATAGGACCGTTAAGTACGACGCAGGGTGAGTGACAGACCGTGGATATTTGGATATTGTGCGGGCGGGGAATGAGCAGCGGCCTTACTATGACAGGTGAAGCCCGGGCAGATGCGTTGATCGACGGCTCCCCGACATCCGGTCCCCGAGTCCGCGGCGTCCGTCTCAGCACTCAGTAGTCAATCACCGGGCCGCTCCATCAGTCTCAAAGGGCACTGTTGACTGCACTGATCACTGCACTGTTGATCTCAATGGGCCGTGCACGACTTGTCCGGCGCGTATTGACTCCGTCCCCATCACGACTGCTGGCGAGGCCCTCCGGCGCTTATCTCCCTGCTGGTGCGACTCTCCCAGAGTCCCCTCCCGGTGTCACTGTTTCTTTTTCTAACCACCTCTGCCCGTTATATATCGCAATTATTTCCGTCTACCCGGCCGCCCTCCAACGGATGGGTGGTCCCAAGTCGTATGGCGGTCCTGTGGCCGCCAGCTGGGTCCTCGAGTCATCTTGCGTCCATCTGCCGCTCTCTCGCTGTCCACCGGCCAGCCTCCTCAGGTGTTGATATGGCCTCGGTGGTTTGTTTATCAGCCGATCGGCAGGCCGGGATTTTGCGTTTTCGCATCTTGTTAGTGGTGTAAGTCCAGGGGCCGGTCTGGCGACGCCCCCTCCTCGCGTCGCGGACAGATGTCGCCGTCCCGCTTGCCCGCCGGGTATTTGGCATCTGCCTAGTCGGAAGTGGGGTAGAGAGGGAGGCTCACTCCGACCCCTTGGCTGTGTTTATACGTCCGACAGATGACGGCCTGGCAGGTGTCCGGCGTCTGGAGGTAACCATGGTTGTCCAGCTGATCTGGTTTGTTTGTTTTTTGCGCGCCCCGCGGCAGATTTCCGGCTCGGTCCTCTGTTGATGGGCGCTGGCATCTCAGTCTGCACATCTGGTGATATGGGAGGTGACTCTGTATATGTCAGGCCGGGCAGGAGCATTGTGGGAGGGGAGGGAGAGTTGGGAGAAAGGGCCCGCCGGCGTTTTTTGTTTTGTTTACGCGACTCCGGTGGACGACGTGCCGGCGGACGGCAGGGGGCAGGTGGCAGGCGGCTGTCGGGTGACAGGGCCGGTGGCCGACAGCGGCTGACATCCGGCTCCTCCTCTCACTCTGCTAAGGCCCCCTTCGAACGGGGGGAGGGGTGTGTATACACAGGCGCGTCTGGGTGACGGCACGCGACCTTGTCGGCAAGTGGGATGGGGAGGAGGGTGTGGGAGGGTGGGGTGTCGCTGACCTGCTGGCGGTGTTTACGCGTCTTGGATGGCAAGGCTGGTCGGCTAATGAATTTGTTTCTTCTCGAAACATGGCTGACGGTATTTGTATCATATCACCGCCACCACCGCCCGGGTTCAGGTGCTGAGCGGCGGAAAATTTAGCTGTAGTCCGAACCAAAACAAAAATGTAAGCATCGTTACAATAGTCTCAATCTAAGGCTTTGGATGGAAGTATGGCCTAAAAACTAAAATTCCTTAATTTTGACTTGGGCGCGGGTTAATTTGTCTTTTAAAATCATAAAATGTGTCAGATTTTGGACAAGTATGCCCCCCCCCCCCCCCCCGCGCGCGTTCCCAATTTGTCGCAAAATCGTCTTTGCAGCAGTCAAAATCCAGCTATCCACAGTCAAAAACCGGAAAATTTCGCGCCGCTTCGCGGCATGACACAACTTTCGCAATTGCTTATACAAATTTGGAAAATGGGAAAATGAATTCCATTAGGTAAGTGTCTGGCAGAGGCTCTCCTTAGCTGTAATTGCTGGCACTAGCGGATCCAGGGGACATCAGGGACAAATTCCCCCCCCCCCTTCCACAGGAATCTGAGAGGGGCATTCAATACAAGTAGCCCCCCCACCCCACGCGCGTTCCCTGCACTGAACGTGAAAAACAATGACCTTAGGAGAAAACTTCATGAAAACGGAAGTTTTTTCTCTCTCTCGAGTAATTTAATTTGAAGTTTGTATGTATCCCTTCCTTTCAATGATTGCAAAATACAGTACACCTGATGCAATTCAAGCAGCCCCGGTGACACTTAACCCGCGCGGCGCTGGGGTCTCCATCCGAACGCCCGGTGCTGGGGAGGGGGGTAAATTTTACCCTCCCTCGTATCTTCCGAACCAATAACCGCAGTGAGACTCGCAAGGCAGCGATCGAAAGCACTCAGTGAGAAGAATCTAACGCATACCCGAAATTCTTAAAACAAGGTCACATGTCAGGTCACAGTCAGGTCAAGTGTCAACATTTAAGTATTTGGGTTTTAGGCTATACTTTCCATCCAAAGCCTTAGATTGCAACTATTATCTCACAAAGTGCTCCCAAATGTATAATGCATATCCTGCATAAGTAAAAGTAAAATAGTAAGCAAAGGTCAAGGTCAAGGTCAGGTCACAAAAGGTCACAGGTCTACGAAAGCCATGCGACACATGTTGTATGGGTTATTTTACACGTATAATTCGATAGAAGCAGCCATTTTCACAACTTGAACCCATATAATGGCCCTCAGGTCAAGGTCAGGTCACAAAAAGGACAATATTTGAAATTGATTAATCTAAATAAAAATTGCATGTTTCTAGACTAGTTTTGTCTTAGAAATACAGTGGTGGCCTTTATTTATATGTATCTGGTCAGTAAAAGCCAAAAAAACGCTAAAACAAAAACAAATGACGTCATGAGTTTTTTCTTCTTCTCAGGACAATTGTTTATTAACATGTTCATAAAATATACCATACCACACAACAACACACAAAGCATAAGGAAACATAACACACAGATGATACTAAAAAGATATAGTCCATACCCGCCGCAACAACAACGTTGTTGCGACGTTGTTGCCACGCATTGGCGGTCATTGTCCGCCAATGCGTACACAATTTTGGCAGAAGACGTAGAATTGATGCACCATCAGGTACCGTAAGTTTCACTGTGATACTTTCATAGTTGTCAAGTTATTGAGAAAATCCGGGAGGGGGGTAAAATTTACCCCCCCCCCCCCCCCATCGCTGCGCAGGTTAACCCGCACCCCGCGGGGGGCAGAATTAGCCCCCCTCCCGGATTTTCTCAATAACTTGAAAACTATGATAGATATCAACGTCAAACTTTCAGTACCTTATGCTGCATTAATGATACGCCTTCTCACCCAAATTCCAAATAAATTGATGTAGTATTGTGGGAAATAATGACGTTTTAATGACGCCATGTCATGCCATTTTTGGCGGAAAAACGATAAATGTTTGACCAATCGTAGAAAATAGAGTTCTGAAGCAAATTGCAAATAAAACGGCAAAAGAAAAAAATGGCATTCTTTTCAAAATGGCCATCTCGAATATTCGAAATTTTGTGTTTTGACCCTCCAAAATAGGAAAATAACTGTTTTTCGGAGAGAAAAAAAAACACATTTTTTGTTGTTGTGAATTTTAAAAGTGAATTTCTTAGCTCGAAAACCAAAATAAGGCGACCGGCCCAAATCCGCGGGGAAAAAAATGGGTACCTTTTTTCCACAAAAGATCCCCCCACGGAGATCTGCCAGTGCGAAAGATAATTCCATTAGTTGTCACTCAGGCTTCATCAGATTTGATCTCGGGTCAATAGCTAGCTCAGGGAAGGCCATCGAACGTGAACCATTCTTAAAATCGCGGAATTGTTTTAAGGGAATATTTTTTGAGATACGCATGATAAAGTGATACTTACAGTTTTCACCATTGTGTTTCTCTGTCGAGACGCATCGAATGGTATATCGGATGATCATGACCTAGTTAGGTCATATTCGCAAATTGACCTGTCCTGTGCTCAGGTCAAGGTCAGATCAAGTTTAAATTTT
Source organism: Chirona hameri (assembly GCA_036785665.1). Taxonomy (NCBI): domain Eukaryota; kingdom Metazoa; phylum Arthropoda; class Thecostraca; order Balanomorpha; family Balanidae; genus Chirona; species Chirona hameri. The sequence goes on along the minus strand of JAXIVJ010008916.1, from coordinate 22,270 downwards.
ACATCAATCAACGTGTCTCGACGAGCGAAACACAATGTTGATAACTCCATTACTCTACCTTCATTTGGCAAAGAGTTATTGAAGGAAAAAACACGTAACCTCTTGGATCACCTGAGTTGACCTCGTAGAGGTGAACTCAGGTGAACTCAGGTGAACTCAGGTGAACAACTCAGGTGAACTCAGGTAACATCATAACAAAAATGTGACTTGGATCTTTGCATTTGGCACAAGAATGGTGTAGGTAGCTGGTGAAAACTGGTCAAATTTAAGGGTTTTCTGTGGATTTCTACGTATTTTAATTTTCTCCATTTACTTATAATGGAAGTTTACCAAATCGAATTGACCTTAGGTCACGTATATCACAAATTCAAGATATACGAATTGTAGGTATTTGTGGGCTATGACCTAAATTAATCCTGTGAGTTTCAAACCGCTCGGTCGATCACTTTGGCACGACCACAAACTTTCAAAAACTTGCTTGGAGATGGGATCACTTAACGTGACTTGTTGACCTGACCTGAGATGACTCGAGATAAAAAATGGCACACAATTTGGATGATTGTTCCCCAAAGAGTTACGCCAAGTTTGGCGGCGCTGCGTGTCGACGTTTTCCAATATTTACGAAAACCTCAGGGGACGGATATCCGCCCCCAAGTCGGTGCGCGTATCAATACTTCACATCATGGTGCCAACAGGGATCAGTTGCCGCATTATTTTGGGATCAGACTATGAACTTATCAGTCAATCTACGCATAGGTTCTGTTCGACATGGGCCTGTCCGACGTTTTTTGTTGCGACTATTTAGGGGCCGGCAAAATATAGTGGGCCAAATCCGAAGATATACCATTTCGCGAGAGAAAAAAATGAGTTGGGGGGTGGTTTTGATCTAGGGGCCCCCTCGGGATGCTGTGCCATCCCTCCCTTGACGAAGGTCTGTCTGCGCCCCTGGATCTGACCTTAGGTCACCGATATTATAAATCCAAGATAAACTAATTGTAGGTACTTGTGGCCTAATTAAGTCCTTTGAGTTGGAAACCGTTCGGTCAATCACTGTGGCTTTGGCACGACTTTCAAAAACTTCCTTGGAAGTGGGGTCACTTAACTTTCAAAAACTTCCTTCGAGGTGGGGTCACTTAACATGACCTCTTGACCTGACCTGAGATGACTCGAGATACAAAATTACACAAAATGTGGATATTTGATGCCCAAAGAGCTATGCTAAGTTTGGTGGCGCTACACACCGCCGTTTTCCCAATATTTACGAAAACCCCAGGTGGGCGGATATCCGCACCCCACGTCGATGCGCGTGTTAATACTTCATATGGTGCCAAAAAGAGGCAGTTGCCGCTCATTGTTTTGTATCAGACTACGGTACTTATCAGTCAATCTACGCATGGGGTCTGTTCAACATGGGTCTGTCCGACGTTTTCATTTGCGATAATTTAGGACCTCTGCAAAATAAAGAGGCCTAAATCCGAGGAGATACCATTTCGTTTTTTTTGGGGGGGGGCATTTGGTCGAGGGGCCCTCTGGGGATGCCGTGCCCCCCCCCCCCCCCCCCCCCCCCTTGCCGAAGGTCTGGCTGCGCCCCTGGATTAGAGAGCCTGATTCGCTGGAAGATCGATGACGTACTACTACGTCATACCAGGTGACGTCATACTCCTCCTGACAAGTGCCAGCTCTGCTGCTGCGAGGAAGCAGATGCAGGACGCACGTTTTATCAGCAGGCACGGAAATTGGCACATGCGGCAGGGGCGCAGTTGAAGGCGGGCTTGTAAACAAAGCAAAGAGCGCTTGTTTCGGGTTGAAAGCAGCGAACTCTGTCGTATCTTTCACAATCACTTCCCTGCCTTCGCTGTATGATTATCTTTTCGGTTTTCGCGCACATGCGTTAGAATATGTCCTTTCAGCGCCACATCTGTACGGCTGCCATTTTATTGGCAGCTGATTTGGAACCAATCTGTCAGCCCAGCGCCATGGGCGAAGTCTATTCCCTGCTGCCAACAGCCGACAGCTGATTCGAAACAGGGCTAATGAAACCAATGATTTACATGCTTGACCTACTCAGTACAAAATCAACAACACTTATCACTTATAAGCCTCTACAAACACAATCACCAACACTGACTCCACTGGGTTTACATTTCTTTTACATTTATGTTATAAGCCTTTAAATATGAATTTACTAAGAATTAAAATCCTAACTAAACCCAGTTCAAGTTCAATGGGGATGTGTAAACAATATATCAAAACAATACCGTGTTTCGCTAGCGCCAGCGTTGCCGACAGAGGTATTCTGACCAATCAGACACAGCCTTTCTGCTGCTGAAACTCGTCTGTCAGCAGATTAGCGTTATATCGTAATCGTATCGTTATTGGTGTGTGACGTCATCAATATCAGCTGTTTGCGTCTATAAAAATAACAACCGGCGCCGTCAGTTTTTTTTTCGTTGGTGAAACCCGTCACATGTCCGCAGTTTTTTTAGCGGCGATTATTTTGTTCTGCGTGCGGTGATTATTTTTTGGTAAAACTGGCCTCAGGTCAAGTCACCAGACCAGGTCAAGTGACCCCAACTCCAAAAACGTTTGCAGTTGTGCCAAAGCCAGAGTTTCTCACACCGATCAGTTTAAAACTTACAGGGTGTCATGAAGACATAAAGACTACCAAGCCGTATATCTCGCAATTGTGATATCGGTGGTCAGGTCAATTTCGTGACCTCCCCATAATAAGTAAATGGGGAAATATTGAAATGCTTCCTATTTCAAGGATATGCATGATATTAGTCCAATTAGTTCTGTATTATGTTAGCATAGGATATTCTTGACGATCCAAGTGTAAGTTTTGTTCAGTGACCCCTATGGGGGTCATTTGAGGTCATCCGAGGTTACATCACGTTTGTGTCAATAACTCGCGACATAATGAGGATAAAGAAGTGAAACCGACAACATTGTGTTTGTCTCGTCGAGACACGTCTCCCTATATGCAACATGACCTACTTGGATCTTGACCTCAGGTCAAGGTCACGTGACATGAAGTACATTTTTAAAGTTGACCTAACACTCTCACCATGTATATCATTAAAAGCACCGTGACAAGGTAAACACAATGGCGCAAACAGTTTTCTGTTATCTTTTTTAGGTAAAAAGTTATTAGCGAAAAACGGTTTTGCAAAAAAACAACATTTTTTAACCTCTGGAGCCTCAAATATTGACCTGATATCAAATTTGAGGACACTTGGTCGATTGCACATTTAAATAGCCGGCGATCGTTTCTTTCTGTTTGTTTCTAGCTAGCATAGTTTCCGAGATATATGGGAATTTCTGGAGCGAAGTCCTAAAACAGGAAAATAACTGGAAAATTTGACCTTTGATGACCTCTGGTGACCTCAATTTTGACCTGACCTAAAAAAATACTGAAATGCTGAACTTGTATCAAGCTATCGAACGCCGTTTTCTGCTTGTCGCTACGTTGCGTAGTTTTCCAGATCTCACGGGGGTTGGAAATCAACCCCCTCCCCTGCAGTTCGTGTTAGGCGCAAACCCCCTGCAGTGCGCGGGTTAAGCTTACAAAAATACTCCAAGTTGGTATAGCTGATTCCAAATTGGCGTCGCTGGTTCCAACGTTGATATGGCAGTTCGCTAATTTCAGCTCCTAAAAGTTGGCATGACCCATGTCATATACCTGTCATACTACATTTGCCATCCTTGTAACATGCCTTTTCATCCGTTTTGTTTGGCCCTTTCAACACTGGGGAAGGGGCCCTTTCGAGGCGCCCCCCTCCCTCCCCCCTGGACGAAATCCTGGCTACGTGCCTGCTTCTCTATCTTCATTTTGTCGGAATTGATATCACTTCGTTTTACAAAAGTAACGGAGTAACTTCCGTTACATTTGTTAACCCGCGAGTTACTGGGGTATATTCCATAACGCGACTTACTGGGGGGGGGGGTATTTTTTGCCCCCCCCCCCCCCCTGGGATCTCCGGAACTACTGGACCGATTGTAAAAATTAAAACGGTGTGCGATATCCCTGGGACATTTATCGAGAGAAACATAATATTGTTGACCTTGGGGTCACCGATGACATCACAGGTCAGGTCAAGTACAAAATGTTTGACCGTGTCAAAAGGTCCGGATGGATGGAATTGTCGCGCAAAATTGCTATATTAAACGCACAAGCAGTCCATAAATAGGTATGATTCGTGTGTCTGACACTTCTAAGTACCATTCTAAGCTGTTTATGACCTTGGGTCAGGTCAAGGTCATCCGAGGTCGGTCACGAGGTCAAACTGCAGATTACGGTCATTAGGCGTTGTAACACATGTTTATGGGTTTGTTTTTCGTCTAGAACGCGAAAAATGACCTTCGAACATTGTTTGTTACATATAAATAGAAGTGAAAAGCAAAAACGGAAATGCATTTTGTATGCATAGTTATGCTAGAGAGGTGGTCGATTTGTGTCATTTAAAGGTCATAAGCCAGTCATTTTTGAAGATATCGACTTCAAATTTGGTACACATATTCACCGAACACGTCTCGATCACATATATTCCGTTTTTTGGATAATTCTGATTTTTGTGTGAAAATTTTGTTTAAAAAAATGTATTCGGATTTCTCAAAATTTTGAATACAAAAAACGTAAAAATCCGGGATTGCAGTTTGATAGCCCGGTTTATTTTCAGTAATTTGATTTAACACAATTCAATTTATCTCAAATATTGTACCGTTGACAGCGTTTTCCGCAAACCATTATTTTTCAACAAAAACCGAAGAACATGACGTTACTCTGACGTCATTCCCGGCTGACCTATCATAACCTCATTTTTTTTTACTTTGGCCAACATGTGTAGAATTGATGTGAGATAAGGTACTGCAAGTGTGTTGACGATACTGGTGTTGGTTTAGGAGTTATTGCAAAATAACGGGAGGGGGGCAAAAAATAGCCCCCCAGTAAGTAGCAGGTTAACGATGTAACGGAGTAACGAGTAACGAGTTACTTTTTGGAGTAACGGAGTAACGAGTAACGAAATTACATTTTGAAGTAACGGTGCCCACCTATGGTGATTTCATGGCGGCACCAGACCATTGTTTTCCCTCCTGGATTCAAGGAGGCAAAGTGCCCCGGTGGATTTTTTGCTTTATTTTGGTAGTGCCCCTGGTGCCCCGGCGCGGTGGTACTCCCAAGGCGCGGTGGGCCCCCACGGCCCAGTGGTGCCCCCACGGCGCGGTGGTGCCCTTGGTTCAAAGAACACTGAATTATTTGCGCCGCGTAGCGTCGTGGATTTTTTTCTTTATTTTGTTGGTGCCTCTGGTGTCCCGGCGCGGTGGTGCCCCCATGGCCCAGGGAGGGGGGGGGGGGGTATGACCCCGTGCCCCCCCCCCCTGGATCCGCGTCATCGGTAACGGTAAGTGCTTTTTTGTTTGCAAAGATTATCAACTTTAACTTGAAATATATTTCGGTAGTTATATATGTTTATATGCAAAATATGACCAATTTATACTACATGATGGTCTCGTCTGTCGATTTAAAGTAATAACTCCATTTTGGGGGAAATGTCATCATTTCCCTTTAAGAGTCACGCTCAATCGCTGATCGGGCATCACCGACGGAGTATTGGCCGTTGTTTTGGCAGTGGATGAGCCATTTTGGCTGTCCTATCCACTTATGTCATATGACATTGCCTATCTTGCTGATGGAAGTAGCCGATCCGTCTCTTTCCCCTTGACCTGCTGTCGGTTGGCGGCGCGCCCGAGACGTGTCGGCGGGAAGCCGGCGCGGTGCGCGGGTCGGTGGAGGGCGGGGCAGTGATGCCTGGTGCCGGCGGCGGCGGCAGACGCTCAGTGGCTGTCGAGCCGTGCTGGCGGTGAAGGTGCAGACCGGACGGACGGGACGCACAACCAGCGGCCAGCCGACTGCAGGTCAGAGCGCCCACTAAATCAACGGTGCATTCATTCGATACAACGATCTGGAAACCCCCTAGATTAGTTCAAACCTACTGATTTTGAACCTTCCAAATATAATTGGAAGACAACGTTTACGTGTAACTATGCGCCCCATGCAACTATGCAAACTAATTGCACTATAGAAAAAGCATGGACAAACATTTGCTTCAGAAACTTTGCATGAACTTCCATAACCCAGATGTTTCGAAATATCACCAACATAATTTCCAAAACGGTACAGGGAAAGGCAAAGGAATATTGTTTATAATTTGTTGAAATATTCCGATGACGACCAGTACCTACCCATTGTTCTCTGAAAAAGCCGTTTGTGTGAGCATTGAACTTTGCATAAAGACTTGAATTGGCCGTTGGCTGTTTGGCGCACGATTACATATCGTTCTTAAAGGGATTATACGTGTTTTTCCCAGAATAATTGAGTTACATAATAAAACGTACTTATAAAGGTGGTAGAAGTCCCACGGAGACACATTTTTCTGGAAATGACCTCTTCTGCACGTAAGGACATTCCAAAGTGCGCGGTGATGCCACCGCGTATTTTCTGCAGGACCAGCTGAGGCAGAGCCAGTCATCTCTTTTATGCTAATAAAAACACCTCACGTATGGCATATTTCCGGTAAAATAAGCAATATTTGAAAGAAAATAAACTTCTTTTGTTCCAACGACAGCAGCAGTTACCTAGTTTTCCCATAAAATTCTATATTTTTCATGAATTTTCATGCCAAAAAAATAATACGCCACCACCAAATTCTCAACGCTAAAGGCCAGAGAAAAGAAAACCACAAAAACACAAAACCTCAACGAACAGTGTGTAGTAATACAAAGTCCCGTCAGTTTTGAATTGCATAATAATTTTGTGATCCAGTGTAGGACTTGCAGATAAGTCAAAACTCTAAAATTGATCTTAAGATAAAAGTGGTGGACAGTAGTGCCGATCAAGTACTCGTTATCTGATACTAGTCTCGAAAAACGCCCAAGTTTTAACGCTGATAATTTCTGAAATAATGGACTAAATAAGCATTGAGGTCCCTGTTATATGTCTTAAACGTGTTTAAAGCTCATACAACTGCAAAAGAGTGCATTTACTTTCAGGACGGAAACCCGTATAATCCCTTTAACTTATTGTTGTCGTTCTTATCTTGTTTGAAAATGGGATGCACCCTAAAATTCACATGAATTATATTTATCTTAATTTCTCTTGAAGTGTTTTCTCTTTACGATGAAAAGGTCATCATTGAACTATTTCTTCCTTGAAATTTTCAAGTCTGTAAAGTTTCTTATGACAATGAAAAGTGTTGATGTCGGCAAATTTTCTATAAAACAATGTCTAATTTGAATATTACGTAAGACGTATAATAATGGCATCCATCCTCGCCCACATTAAACAAGTATAATTTTAATGAAACGTATACGATTAATGTCAGATGAAAATTGGCAATAGGAATCGCATTTTGACAACGCTGCTGACACGATTAGCATAAATGTTGGATAATTACGAGCGAGCGCGAAGCGCTCGCGAGTCCTCACTGAATACGGGATTTGTCTCACATATAAGCGGCCGACCCGACCCGGCCCGGCCCGACCGTAACGCTTTTGAGGAGCTTATATCTTTGGAATCCCGTATCCGATTGACAATCGGTCTTCGCCATCTGATAGCCCCATTCAATAAAGTATGTTATTGACATGTTTCGTCTCACGTGAGGGGTCAGCATGGCGCGTGGCACGTGCTGTGTTAGGGGTGTCAGAAAACGTTATCCTGTTATAGCTGAGAAACGACTTGACGGAGTAAGCTGAAATTTGGTGTGTGGTTTGAGACCACACTACTGGCAATGTCGCGCAAGTCAACCTCTGGGTCACACTGCACGTGCGCATGTGCACACCCTGTTCCGTAACTCAGAAACGGCTGGAACGATTAAGCTAAAATTTGGTGTGTGGTTTGAGACCGCACTACTGACAATGTCGCGCAAGTCAAACTCTGGGTCACACTGCACGTGCGCACGTGCACACCCCTTTTCCGTAACTCAGAAACTATCGGGTTTCAACGGACTCGCTCGTCCTTTCGCCGATTAAGGCGTCTTACTGGTATATTGCATGCATCTTGTTCTCTGACAGACAGATAATAATCCATATTGGAATTACTTTATTAAATACATCTTGTTTTTCAATTTTCCCTTACCTTAACTATTTACTATTGTGTTCTCGTCTGGGGAATTAACAATTCAGTTCAGTTCAGTTCATATATTGGCGAGTCATTCCACGTTGTGGTTTAGTGTTTGATCCGTTTCCAAAAACACCATCAAGATGAGTACAAGATGAGGATCGTGGTCGTCACATGAGTGCATAGAGGCATACAAATACATCACATCGGTCAAGGACGCTAGTACAGATGTCTAAATCAGACGCTAAATGTTAATACAGATACAAATACAAATCCTAAATCATATTTGCACCAAAGATGAGATGTCAAATCACAGATGATTTGGTAGAGCGGCGAGAAGATCTGGTAACAAACGAGCAGCCGAGGCAGCTGCCGGCAGGTTGTTCAAGGACTGAGCTGCACGGTATGAGAAAGCACTGCGAGCGAAGGAAAGCCGAAACGGAGGAAGCTGTAACTCGCCACTGGCTGTTGCGCGAGTAACTCGCTGCGACACGGCCGAACGTCGGACAAATAACGACTGGACAGCTTCCGGAGTGTTTGCATCATTCAAAGCCTTGGAGACTTTGATGCAGTCACGATGTTTGACCAGGTCGTCAATTTTGCGCCAGCCAAGTTGATCTAAAATAGGTGAGATGTGGTCAAATTTTCGAGCACCTGTCACTATCCGAGCCGCAAAATATATCAGTTTTGAATTATGTGCAAGTGACAGGCTGCAGCTCCGCCCCAGATTGAGAGACAGTAGATGATGTGGGGAAACACGTGAGCATGAATAATGATCTCGCGGGTCTCTGGTGTGAGGTGGTGACGAATTTTGTAAAGTGAAAGAAGAATGGAATTGCACTTTTTACAGCATTTGATATATGCTCTTTCCAGTATAATGTATTGTCAAAAACCATTCCGAGCATCTTCACGGACGGGGAGGGGACCAGGACGTGACCGGATATGTTGATTGAGAAGGAACAGGTGCATTTTAGAGACTGGGAGGTGCCGACAAGAAGAAGGGTTGTTTTGGCAGGATTCATTTTTAAGGAGTTAGATTTAAAGTAGGGTTGGATAGACCTCAGTGTCTCCTGGCAAGATTTCAGAGCGCTGAGCTGGTCTGGAGGAGAGGAGTCTAATAAGGAGGTATCATCAGCATAGGATACTAAGCGTCCGTGAGGCAGGGAGGATGCAAGGTCGTTTGTGAAAATGCTGAAGAGGACCGGGCCCGTTAAGGAACCTTGAGGAACGCCATGGGTCAGAGGTAAGAAAAGGTTACCGCCTCTCACCATCTGCCGACGCCCGCCAAGGTAGCTCGCGAACCAGGAGTTGTCAATGCCCTACCATGAAAGTTTGTCAAGTATGTGGTCACTAGCGGTTCCAGGGGGAGGGGGCATCAGGGGAAAATGCCCCCCCCCCCCCGCAGGAATCGGGGGGGGGGTCATTCAATACAAGTATCCCCCGCGCAGAGGCGTCGCTACCTTCTAAAGTGTGGGGGTCCACTGCCAGGGGGTCGCCATACCCAGAGGGGGCGCCCCGGCCTGGAGGGGCGCAAACCCCATGAATTTGCTGGATTTCATTCAGGGGGAGGGGGGGCAAATCCAGTGGCGTATTACCTCAGTCGAGCAAACATTATTACATAAAACATTCCTATCATTTGTATCAAAAAGTATATATAAAACATTCCTATCATTTGAAGGATTCTGCCTTAAAATGGTTTGTCTCGTATCTGTCCGATAGGCGTAAGAGGGTCATCGTCAATGGCAAAACCTCCGACTGGAAACCAGTAACGTCTGGTGTTCCAGAAGGTTCTGATTTGGCTCCACTTCTCTTTTCATTATTCATCAATGACTTACCACTTGAAATTCAGTCCGGCTGCCTTCTGTACGCCGATGACGTCAAAATCTATCGCAAAATTACTTCCCCATCTGACGGACTACTGCTGCAACAGGATCTCGATCGTCTGGCAGCCTGGTCCGCCAGATGGGGACTAACTCTGAATCCCCAAAAATGCAAGTCATTCACTATGACCCTCAGGCGCGCGCCCGTCCAGACAATATATTTTATTAGTACTTCAAAACTCGAGCACGTTGGAGAAATTCGCGACTTGGGCATCATTCTAGACACCAAACTTACATTTGCTCCCCAGGTCACAAATGTTGTCAGAAGGGCCAATAGATCGCTCGGACTACTAACTCGCTCTTTCAAACCGGTTCTCATGGTTCAAAGTTTAACATGAACGCTCTACTGTGCGCTTACTTCTCCAACGTACGCTCAATTTTAGAATATGGTAGCGTGATCTGGACGGGCGCGGCTGATTCCCACACAGTGCGGGTCGATCGTGTTCGACAAAAATTTATAATTTGGCTTCTAAATAGTACTTTCTCTGGTCATACCACTTCTTTAGAATACTCAGACTTGCTACAACACTTCCGGATACCTTCTTTATCAGCTCGTAGGATTCAGCATGACCTATTGTTCATCAGAAACATTTTCCACTCGAAATTAGATTCTCAAACTTTGCTAACAAGCTTTTCACTTCATGTACCAGCTCGATCGACCCGCACTCACAAGCTGTTACACGAGATCTGCCCCCGCATTAACACCGTGAAGGGCAGTCTACTCTGCAGGGTACCTAGGCTAGTCAACTCTTTTTTAAACAGCGTCCCAGAGGTGGATTTTCTTGTAGATCATTTTAACACTTTTAGAAAACATGTCATCACTTATATAGCATATCTGTAACTCGTCTTTTACGGTCGCTGTTTTTATCTTGCATCATTTATCAGTTCACTTTGTATTGTTTACACTATTTATATCTTGCTAATGTTTCGATGTATTTTATGGAGTGATCGTGTTATCGGTTTTACTATGTGACTTTACCTGTCAGTGGGGGCAACCTTGTTGATGATCTGTTTAATAAAAAAAATACCCCCCACAAAAAAAGTTAAACTGTATAGGTATGTACGTCCGACGACCGTTTTATTTGGGGGGGGGGACAAATCATGGTTTCAGGACCTTTCGGGCGGCCGTGGCCCCTTGCCCCCTGGATTCGCCTCTGATTTCACTTGATTAATTTTCCGGTTCCTCTTTCACATAAAAGAGGTGAGGTGGTGAACCATGAATATGATATCGACGAATCAAGACGAAATATCGAATATAAATGTCGACGTTACGCAGCGGGCAATTAAATTTTTTTTATTGGTTTTCAATCGAAAAAATACCGCCTTGACAGCTACAAACATACACCCGCACAGCTGCGCGCTTATGCAAAGACTGCAAATTGCACATCAAGGGCGGATCCAGCCCGCCGTTTTTTGTTGTTGTTTTTTATTTTCTTTGAGGGGGCAAACCGTTTTTAGCGGACATTACCTACCCCAATTTCGAATTTCTTCCCGGATTTGGGCCACTTTATTTTGCAACACACGATTTCTAATGATGTCTTTATTTTGATATTTGTGTGTTTTTCGCTTTTCGACCCTTTGGGATATCGAAAAAGGAAAGATGTCAGCTTACAGTTTGTATTGTTCCGACATTGCCTTACAATGAGCAAAACTGTGTCAATTTTCAGCTGTACCCAGGGGCTCCCCGATAATTTTTGAGTGGAGGGGTCAGCTGAAATGACGAAAAAAATATAACCCATTTTTGTATTGGTGTAGGTTTAAGCCTTTACAGCATTTTTAATGTGGATTTTCATGTTTTAGTAGGCACTTGTTATTTAGCGCCGCGAAGCGGCGCGAAATTTTTTACGAGTTTGGGTGATAAAACCCAGAAACAGGCGGTGGGCCTAGTAGAGAATAAGAAGCTAAACATGCTATGCTATTCACTCAATTCACCGTTACAACGAACCGAAGACGATGGCGATGGCTCGTTATGACGATGGCCACCGATGTGACGCCGCGAAGCGGCGTGAAAATTTTAGTTTTAGGTCGTGGAAAACGAAATTTTAATATTGGAACCAGACCGTGAGTGGAGCCAAGCCTCAGGAAACCCCTATTCCTGGTTGCACATCTCGGTATGATGAAAAATATTGAAATTAATGTAGTTTTTCATATATATATTCTTCGGATAGTAAATCACGACGACCGGTGGCAGTCAGCGCTCAATAGTACATATGATAATAATAACTGTATACATACACCGAATGTATGTACTGAACTGTAACAAACAACTATGTATGTACCGAACTGTAACAAACAACTGGTAACAGTGCAAATGGCTTGAAAGCAGCAAGAGGCAGAACGACTTTTCCGCACATAAATGGTCCCTGCGGATCTGGAGGAGCCTGGGGCGAAATGGCTTGGGGAGATGGTCCTGGCCTGGTCTTCGGTCCACCAAGTTGGGCACCGCTGGAGCAGCTTCCGGGTGCCGATGTCCGCGTCTTTGCGGTCGGGTCGCCTTTTTTCGGAACTGGGCAGACTAGCTAAAAACGTATCCCACTTGAAAGCTAAAATTTTATGAAGGGAGTGGGACCTGGGGCTAGCAATTAGGAACCGCCAAGGAGAGACTGCCAGACACTTAATGAATTCATTTTCCCATTTTCCAAATTTGTATAACCAATTGCGTATTTTGTGTCATGCCACGAAACGGCGCGAAATTTTCAAGTTTTTCATTGTGGATAGCTGGATTTGGGTGAATGACGTCATTATTGAGCTACAGACCGCCGCTGATTGGCTGACAAAGTGGGATTGGTTGAAAAAGTGTCTGTCAGCCAATCAGCGGCTGCACCAGCCTGGAGTCATTTTGCAAATGGTAAATTAAATTGCTTAAAAACGGTTGTTTTGGGGAAAATGACCTTAGTAATTTAGACATTTCAATAACGGCCCAAGATAATGGCTATCTCAGTTTAAAACTAATACAAAGGTGAAACATTCCTTTTAAGGAAATAATATGAAACTACCTGTAGGTACTCATTCGTGAACAAAACCTTTCGTCGAAACGTTACGCTTTCACACTCAACTTCTAATTTGTTTACTATTGACAGGCCACTCATCATCAAAGTTCCTCGACATTTCGTATTTCTCATCTTCCACTGTGGCATCAACACTTCCCTATATCTTCACGGCTCCTAAAACTGGAATACTTTTTACAAATACTTGTTTCATTTATAGAAATTCAGATAACTTCCCCAGAAACAAATCTACCTTGAATAAGTAGGTATATGTAGGTATTTCAGAAAGCATCTCATGAACAGCTCCTCAATGTACGCTGCCTGAATTAGTTTGGTAATTAATTTCCACTTTACATGGCATCTTTAACATCCTATGCTCTTTGCACCTATATTTAGTTTCAGAACGCGTGTTCAGTTTAGTGTGTTTTATCGCGTGATCGTGATTTGATACGAATATTCAAGTATGCATTATAGTGCATGCAAAGTGCACTATGCCTAGGTTTCTATCCAATTGTGCCCTGTTGTTCCGCCTACGTTTCTATCCAATTGTGCCCTGTTGTTCCGCCTACGTTTCTATCCAATTGTGCCCTGTTGTTCCGCCTACGTTTCTATCCAATTGTGCCCTGTTGTTCCGCCTACGTTTCCATCCAATTGTGCCCTGTTGTTCCGCCTACGTTTCTATCCAATTGTGCCCTGTTGTTCCCTTCAAAGCATAACCAAAGTTAGCCTCGACATTTCCTTTGATATTATTCACCTTGCCTTTTGCCCTGGCATGAAACCTTTTCGGATCCCGGGCCAGTACCTATCAGTATAGTAAAGCTTACCTCAGGACCGCCGGAAGTAAAGAGTACGTGCGGGAACTCCCCTGGACATATAACACGTGCGACCTAGGCCGTTCATGTTAGTGTGACACCGCTGTCCTCCATAATCTTCACCTGTATTTTCGCCATAATCTTTCCAATCTTTCATAATCCTTCGTCATTAGCCCTGTTTACACAGCATAAATAAATTCCACTAACTTTCCACAGTTGGAGCCTTTTTAGTTTTTTTATTGGAATTTCCCTAGCCTCAAAATATTGGTCGAGTCCGTTTAATAACAGCTCTTAGAGCACGAGAATACACAGAGAAACTCTTTCATATGATATGTTAAATATTGTTTCACCTACTTGCAAGTGAAATAGCAAGTGTTAAAGGCAGATAATCACCTTTTTCCACAAAAATGGAGTTAGCACCTGAAATCGATAGACGAGACCAAAATACATTGTAAATTCATTACATTTTGCATATAACAATTCCTACCGATAGATATTTCAAGTCATAGTTGATAAGCGTTCCACGCTTATAATCAGCAAGTATTCGGTAACGAATTCAGTAAATTAGCCTCCCTACGCATTGTTTTTATCATGAAGGTATGCAATATGTTTCCTGCATTCTATCTTTTGGGACTATGTGCCAAACTTTTATGAACAATCAACAATCATTGGAAAAAATGCATTGACATCGTCAGTTTAACAGTGGCCTATTACCTTACTTATTTAGTGTCGGCGATTTGTTTATAAGTGCCCATTCAACAACGTTGAACAGATTGATGCAAAAGCGCCAGATGTTGTTCTTTCAATAGTGGAGGGAAAATACCGATCATTAATTTTCCCAAACTTCCAACTTTGAATGAGGGAGTAATTTTATTTAATTCTGAAATTTAGATCACGTCATTTTAATACCATAACGGTAGCCAAATACATTGATGCTAACGAAATCAAAAGGTGATTATCTCCCTTTAAAGGGACACTGCCTCTTTAATGTAAAATGTGATGTGATATGTTAAAGAGCAATCACATGAAACACTAAACTATATTAACACTATGAAGTCCGTTTTTCGAAATTCGCGCCCAGTCGCCCAATATCATCGTTCACAGTTCGGTTTTCTTCCAGCCAATGACCTTGACGAGTCCGCCCACCACTATGCACCAAAATCAATTAATTGCAGCGTTGTGCAACAATTGTAATTAGTGATATTTTTTGCTTAAGCATTCTGTCGAAATTTGTGATGTCAGAAAACATTACATGTCTTGTTATGCCCGATGTAAGCTCAATAATTGGATAAAATAAAATATTAATTCGGAAAATATTAATTCCGAAGGGATTTTGATTTTCCCGAAGGCATTTTGATTCCGACCGAGGTTTTTTGTGGCAACAACTCAAGTGCGCCAGATGCGCCAGATTCGTTTCATGAAGTTAACAGGAACCGCAATGTATAAGTGCATTGCCGCCTCATCCAATTGTTGCAATAGCGTCAGCTGACGGTTGGTCAGATGCAGTTAACTGGAACAAACGCTTCCATAATTCAAAATCGTAGAAAGAAGAGAAACATGTTTACATGTTTTTCTGAGTTCGTAAATTTCCACTGGGCTGTCGCTCGGAAAGTGGGAGGAGCTTGTGTGTGTGTGTGTGTGTGTGTGTGTGTGTGTGTGTGTGTGTGTGTGTGTGTGTGTGTGTGTGTGTGTGTGTGTGTGTGTGTGTGTGTGTGTGTGTGTGTGTGTGTGTGTGTGTGTGTGTGTGTGTGTGTCGTGTGCGTGTGCGTGTGCGTGTGCGTGTGCGTGTGCGTGTGCGTGTGCGTGTGCGGGTGAGGGTGCGGGTGCGGGTGCGGGTGCGGGTGCGGGTGCGGGTGCGGGTGCGGGTGCGGGTGCGGGTGCGGGTGCGGGTGCGGGTGCGGGTGCGGGTGCGGGTGCGGGTGCGGGTGCGGGTGCGGGTGCGGGTGCGGGTGCGGGTGCGGGTGCGGGTGCGGGTGCGGGTGCGGGTGCGGGTGCGGGTGCGGGTGCGGGTGCGGGTGCGGGTGCGGGTGCGGGTGCGGGTGCGGGTGCGGGTGCGGGTGCGGGTGCGGGTGCGGGTGCGGGTGCGGGTGCGGGTGCGGGTGCGGGTGCGGGTGCGGGTGCGGGTGCGGGTGCGGGTGCGGGTGCGGGTGCGGGTGCGGGTGCGGGTGCGGGTGCGGGTGCGGGTGCGGGTGCGGTGCGGGTGCGGGTGCGGGTGGGTGGGTGGGTGGGTGGGTGGGTGGGTGTGGGTGTGGGTGGGTGTGGGTGTGGGTAGGTGTGGGTGGGTGTGGGTGGGTGGGTGTGGGTGTGTGTGTGTGTGTGTGTGTGTGTGTGTGTGTGTGTGTGTGTGTGTGTGTGTGTGTGTGTGTGTGTGTGTGTGTGTGTGTGTGTGTGTGTGTGTGTGTGTGTGTGTGTGTGTGTGTGTGTGTGTGTGTGTGTGTGTGTGTGTGTGTGTGTGTGTGTGTGTGTGTGTGTGTGTGTGTGTGTGTGTGCACGTGTAAGCCCTCCGAACTGAGACCAACGCCCGTAACACACTAACGAAGCGGGGACCATTTTCAAAGCGAGGACCGAAAACCCGATCCTCGCTCTGCTGTCTGTAGCATTAATTTTAGCCAGGTCCTCACATTGAAGGATTTACCCGCCGAGTGTATGAAAGTGTGTGAGCGGTCAGCTGGAGCCGGCCGCCCTGTTCAAACAAATCCGCCGGGCGGTTGCGCGCCAAGTCTGTGACGCTATCGTGACGTCACCAATATTGTGTGTGGGTGGTCGTGTAGGTCCTAACGACGTGATGACCGACGTCCGCTGCACGGACACTAAGGCATTGATTTGAATGCTTCATAGCATTTAAAGATCTGGTATTGTTCGAAAAATAAATCAATAATGAAAATAAATATTATATTTTATGCATAGTACCGATAACAAGTCATACTCTTTGAATTGCTGGATATTGACATCAGGGGCGTAGCCAGCATTTTTTCGAGACAGGTGCATCATGTCGGGGGGGGCGTCACAGTGTGCCCCCCCCCCCCTCCCCCCCCCCCATAGCTACGTGCCTGCTGAGAGGGCTCACGAAAGGGTTCTTCCTCCTTATCATAGGGCTCTCTGACAGAGTAGGAGGGTCCTTGTATTGTGTAAGAGGGCTTTGAATCCGCTTCTCTCATGGTATTTTACAACAACATAAAATGACGGCCGCCAGGCCGTGTGGTTGCAGCCGGGCATAGGGGG
The DNA here is from genome assembly GCA_036785665.1 of Chirona hameri. Taxonomy (NCBI): domain Eukaryota; kingdom Metazoa; phylum Arthropoda; class Thecostraca; order Balanomorpha; family Balanidae; genus Chirona; species Chirona hameri. The sequence goes on along the minus strand of JAXIVJ010008916.1, from coordinate 5,253 downwards.
CCTGGTAAAATCTCCCGGGTGCAGCAGCACCATTTGCACCCCTCTGGTTACGCCTCTGATTGACATTAAGATATTCCATCACTATTATAAACAATGCCACCATATTGGATTTTCACTGAGGATTCTTCCGTGCGGCGTTTGCGTCGGTGTGCGAAGAAGAATTAAGTGCGGTTTTATTGATGTGGATTGAAGAAAGTTGCTGAACTGGACATCGTCTATGGGTGAGTGAGCATACTTGGTAGAGTGTAGGCATGACGCAACGAATAAATTTTCGATTGCAACCAGGGGTAGAATTTTAGATGTGATTGCCAGTGAGGCGACCAAACTTCCAGGTGACTGTGCCACAAGGTTACACACCAACAGCTTCCCCTGGGAAGCCCGGACCCCCAGAATCGCTCCGGTTTCTCGTATTTTTGTTTGATAAATTTAGTCCGAGTGTTTCGAATGGATGGATTTCCGAGGTGAGGACCCGCGCTAAGCATAGCTTGTTGCATAGGGCCTGGTCCTACCACCCGATCGCGCAATTACTGGTGTCCAGCAGAATTTAGAGTACGTGCCCGAAGTACGACGTGCCCGACATACCTGGACACGGTCTGCCTCTCCCTCTGGCGACAACTAACTTGAAATGCGACCGCTGCCACCGGCCTCAGGTCATCTCAGTCAGGGGCAAATAGCGAGCGCCGAAGCGACTCGAACCCGGGCTGTAACTACCGGGTTAGGTCAAGAGCTCAGCGCTCTCCCAACTGAGCTACTGGGGCGGACAGATAAGCAGTATTTATAATTAGTCCTATGAGCGCTGTGGGGGGGGGGGGGACAGCCGCAACTTCACCGGATAAATGACCCACTCTAACTCGAAACCTAAAAGGGCTAGAAAGACATAGGACAACATGTTCGAAAGCTCTCGACAAAGTCATTCGAAGTTACTTGGGTATTATTTGGCTCACGTCAATATTGAGGTCACCAGAGGTCATCAAAGTAAAATTTTCCAAATATATGACTTTGCTCTAGAAACCCCCAAATATCTCGGGAACCATGAAAGCTAGGAACAAACACAAAAATATGGAAAGCTCATGAAAGATGTAATCACATTTTGTGTCCTCAAATTTGAGCTCAGGTCAATAGTTTAAGACTCCAGAGGTCATCAAAGGTAAAGAGGATTTTGTTTTTCTCCCCAAACGTGTTTCTTGATTACGTTTTATTAGTCGATCATATAACAGTAATTTTAACACAATTATGTTCGTCTCTCCAAGACGCTTCGAAACATAATAATGGTGACCTGGTTAGGTCAACTTAAAAATTTAACCTCAGGTCATGGTCATTTGGTGATCCATGTAGGCCATGTTGCATATGGGGCGATGCGACTCCATGATAAAAAAAAACACAGACAAAGTGGCGTCATTCGCACGTCTCTATCTTTATTATATCAATAGTTATTGGCAAAAAAGTACTGGTGACCTCAGATGACCTAAGCTGACCTTGTAGATGTTACTGAGCAATAACTGCATATGGGTCTTCAATAATGAGCTACAAGAACATGATTCTGAAAGAATTGCCCTGATCCAATGGATATTCTCGGAATAGGAAGCATTTGTATATTTTCCCGTTAACTTATAATGGGAGGTCACGAAGTTTACCTGACCTTAGTTCACCGATACAAACAAAATAAATCCGAGATAAAACATTGTAGATACTTATGACCTTATGAAATCCTGCAAGTGTCAAATATCTCGGACAAACAGCGTGGCTTTTACACGACCACAAACATTGTTGGAGGTAAGGTCACTTAAAGTGACCTGGTGACCTGGCCTGAGATTGTCGGAGGTAATTTTGTTCTCTCCCCACAATGTGGGTAATTGATACCCGAATAGCTGTGCCAAATTTGACCGTGCTGCACGTCGCTGTTTTCCCGCTGTTCTCGAAAAACCTCAGGAGGGTAAAAATGACCCCCACACCAGGGCGAGGGTTAAGGCACCAATACCGAACCAACATCAGCGATCGAAGAGGGAGCAATCTCTCAAAAATGGGGGTGCAGTTAACATTGTTGGCTCCCTCGACCTAAAACGTGGGACTGGCCTCCCGGCGGGGTTATGAATTCATCGTTATTCTCCCAGCTTTAAGGCACTCATCTCGAACCAATATCCGTGATCGAAGAGGGTGAAATCGCTGAAAAGTGAGGGGGCTAGTAATTAGTATTGGTCCCCCACTCAGCCTCAAAAGTGGGAGCCCATGTGCCCCCCCCCCCCCCTCCAGCCCCCGTTCTATGATTGTGAAGTTGTGAATTATTCATTATTCTGCCAATTTTAAGTCATTCATATCGAACCAATATCGGTTATTGAAGAATTATAAATCACTCAAAAGTAGGGAGCAGTTCATATTGTTGGATCCCCAGCCTAAAAATTGGGACCTTGCCCCCCCCCCCCGCCCCGGCGCTTACGCTTACGCTTATGGGTTATGGTATTGCGGGGTTGTGAATTCGTCATGATTTTCGCATTTTTAAAGCACTCATATCGAACCAATATCAATGATCGAAGAAGGAGAAATCGTTCTAATGTTGGGGGCGGGGGCAGTTAACATTGCTGGCCCCAGCCTGAAACGTGTGGGGGACATGGCCTCCACGACCCTCCACCGTTCCTACGCCTATGGGAATGGGGGTCCAAACACCTGATTGACCCCCAAACACCTGGCTGTCCTCCCCACTAAAACGTTTGTGGCGATGCCCCTGTTACACACAAGGGCGTAGGCAAGGAGGCCCCCCCCCCTCCTTGCCTTCGCAAGGGGGACATGCCCTCCCCCTCTGGAGGCCAGGCGGGCCCCTCTGGCGACCGAGCGAGGGCCCCCTGGGGCCGAAGAGTGTTTTGGATGGTGTCAGGCGCCCGCAAAACGCCTTACGTTGCATAAAAGAACGCCCCACGAACCTGAAAAATCGTAACACGAATAAATAACAGCTCACTTGCTTGTCTGTTAAAGGCATGTATATGTAAATACGTACAAAAGGGCCCCAACCAGTGTTGAGAGGACCGTCTACCATATTTTAAAGGGGCCTGCCGATCTGCAGATGACCCCCTGTCTGCATTTAGATGGCCCCTGCCGGTTGTAGAGGGGTCCTCTGCCGGCCTTTATAGGGCCCTGCCGGCCTTTATAGGGCCCTGCCGATCTGTAGAGGGTCCCTGCCGATATGGAGAGGGCCCTCTGCCAGCCTTTAGAGCGCCCTGCCGATCTGTAGATCGACCTGACAATCTGTAGAGGGCCTCTGCCGGCATATAGAGGGCCCTGCCGACCTGTAGAGGGCCCTCTTCCAGACTGTATGGGCCCTGTCGATCTGCAGAGTATCCCAACCAATCTGTAGAGAGCCCAGTGCTGGCATTTAGAGGGCCCTGCAGATCTGTAGAGGGCCCTCTGCCGGCCTTTAGATGACCATGCCAGCATGTAGAGGGCCCTCTTCCAGCCTTTAGGGGCCCTGTCGATCTGGAGAGTGCCCCAGCCAATCTATAGAGGGCCCTCTGCCGACCTTAAGATGGGCCTTTCGGCCATTAGAGGGCCCCTGGCGGTCTTTAGAAGACCCTATCGGTCTTTAGAGGGCCCTGCCGGCATTTAAAGGGCCCTGCCGATCTGTAGATCACCCTGCCAATCTGCAGAGGGCCTCTGCCGGCATTTAGAGGGCCCTGCCGACTGTATAGGGCCCTCTTCCAGCCTTTAGGGGCCTTGTCGATATGCAGAGTGTCCCAATCAATCTGTAGAGGGCCCTCTGTTGACCTTTAGAGGGCCCTGCCGATCTGTAGAGGGTCCTCTGCCGGCCTTTAGAGGGCCCTTCCAGCATGTAGATGTAGAGGGCCCTGCCGACCTTTAGACGGCCCTCTTCCAGCCTTTAGGGGCCCTGTCGATCTGCAGAGTGCCTCAGCTAATATATAGAGGGCTATCGGCCAGCCTTTAGATGGCCCTGTCGGCCTTTAGAAGGCCCTTCCGGCCTTTAGAAGGCCCTTCCGGCCTTTAGAGGGCCATTCCGGCCTTTAGAGGGCCTTGTCAGCCTTTAGAGGGCCCTGACAATCTGTAGATCGCCCTGTCAATCAGCAGAGGGACTCTGCCGGCATTTAGAGGACCCTGCCGACCTGTAGAGGGCCTCTTCCAGCCTTTAGGGGCCCTGTCGATCTGCAGTGTCTCAGCCAATATGTAGAGGGCCCTCTGCTGGCCTTCAGAGGCCCCTGCCGATCTGTAGAGGGCCTCTGCTGTCCTTTAGAGGGTCCTGTGGTGGTAGAGGTGGTCTGCCGGTCGAGCGCTGGTGAGGCTCTCGACGGAAGACTAGTCGAAGTTCGCATTGTTTTTCAGTGTATGCTAGTAACGTCTGAGAGGAATACGAGGCTTTGACAATGTACCCGGGATTGGCTGGGGTCTCAGCCGAACGTCCTTGGCTGGGGGGGGGGCGTTTTTTGCTCCCCTGACTATCTTTCGAACCAATAACCGCAGCGTCGACCTGCAGAGGTGGCCAAAGATTTCGTCTGGACACACATCCGGACAAACACGTTGGCCCGTACTTTCCTGAGCGACCCCCCAGTGGAAATCTTCGATTTCTGGAAAACATGTAAATATGATTCTCTTCCTTCTACGATTTTGAGTTAGAAGCGCCCTGGCGAGACAAACACGATGGCGTAAAAATAGTGCCTTATCTTCATTAGGTAAACAGTTATTTGCGAAAAACTGTTTTGCCAAAAGCATTGTTTTTTACTTTTGATAAACCCTCGGGAGCCTAAAATATGTCGATACGCTTTGTCGCTACGCTTGTCGCTACGCTTGTCGCTACGCTTGTCGCTACGCTTGTCGCTACGCTTGTCGCTACGTTGCGTGGTTTTCGAGATTTTAGTGGTGCGGAATCTCCCCCCCCCCCCGCCCTCAGGGCGTGTAATTATCAGAGGCCCTCCACGGCGCGTGTTAAGATATGGCTCTATCGTGTTGTAGAAACCCTTCGTATTACAATGTGGCGTATTGTTCAAGGAAATTTATAAGCAAACGGTATCCAACGTTTTTTGTAAATACAGATATAAGGAGCATGTTACTTCGTTATTTTGAAGAGATTTTGTAACTTCATCGTACATGTGCACAATCGACATGTACGTACTTTGTTGTTTCCTGAATCCGAATTAAAGAAGATTGAGAATAATATTTGCATTAACCCGCGCCCCGCTGGAGGTGGCACAATCTGCCCTGCTCCCCCTTCCTAATTTTCTCAATAACTTGAAAACAATGATAGATATCGACGTC
>JAXIVJ010008915.1:50000-53385 GCA_036785665.1 Chirona hameri | reverse complement strand
CTAATGGACCCGCTCAATGTGTGAGGCGCCCCGAGATCGTTGTCAGTTACCTGGATGACAGATTCCAGGCATACTGTTTTCAGGGACAAAGCCCAATAACGAGCGGGGAGCTGTATTATTCGTCGGTAATAGGGCGCTATTCTTGGCTTCTCACACGTTCTGAATCAAACAGTAGTATTGCACTCTGGTGCACTGTGGGAGCTGTGGTATTATAAGATAATTAGGACAGTCGATGATGTTATCAGTTTCAGGGGTTCAGATATAAAAGGATAAATGTAAACAGTGGCGTCGCCACAACATTTTGAGTGTCGGGGAGGCAGCCAGGCAGGGGCGTCGCCACTGGGGGGGGGGGGGGGGCAGCAGGGGCCCGGCCTCCCACTCTAAAAGAATGTGTGGGGAGACTTCCCCCCCCCCCCCCCACTACAACCGCGATCCAAACCTTACAGGGAATGTTTCACCTTTCTGAAAGTTGTCAAATATACGCGGGTTGTAGTCGAAAATATGAAGCAAGTGCTGCTGAAAACGATGGTGATAATTTTATCTCGAAAGTCACTTAACTTTATACAAATTCAGTTTTTAAATTTTGGGATGATGACGTCATTATTGAGCTATAGACCGCCGCTGATTGGCTGAGAAAGTGGGATTGGCTGAAAAAGTCGCTGTCAGCCAATCAGCGGCGGCACTAGCCTAGACCCCATTTTGCAAACTAAAAATTGAATTGCTTAAAAACGGCTAAGTTTTGGGAGAAATGACCTTAGTATTTTCAACATTGACCTTAGTATACACAAATGACCTTAGTATACACAACAACAACAATAACGGCCAAAGATAATGACTAGCTCAGTTCAAAACCAATACAAAGGTGAAACATTCCCTTTAAGATATTTAGGGTAAGAATCTACATTATTTGCAAAATATTTTTGACATCGTTCAAAACGATGCGGGCAGAATTTTTGGACGACACATATTGGATACATCCTTGATACAGCCTTGAGGGGCCCCACCCGATCGACAGGGGCGCCACCACAATTGGCGAAAATTTTGCAGGGGGGGGGGGGCGCATACGGACGGACGGAGGAGCGCTGTCACTGGCTGGAGGGGGTGCCGTCGCTAGTCGGAGGGGCGCCGTGACTGGCCGGAAGGGCGCCGTCACGGAAGGGCGCCGTCACGGGGCGGAGAGGGGCAGTCACTAGTCGGAGTAGCGCCGACACTCGCCGGAGGGGTGTGGTCATTGGCGGGAGAGGCGCCGTCACTGTCCGGAGGGGCGCCGTCAATAGTCGGAGGGGCGCCGTCACTGGCCGGAGGGGCGCCGTCACTGGCCGGAGGGGCGCCGTCACTGATCGGAGGGGCGCCGGCTTTGCATGGGCGGAGGGGTGCTGTCACGTGCCGGAGAGGCGCCGTCTATGGCAGAGAGCGTCTTCACTGGCCGGGGGCGCCGTCAATGGCCGCAAGAGCGCCGTCACTGGCCAGGGGAGCGTTCTCACTGGCCGGAGTGGCGCCGTCACTGGCCGGAGTGGCGCCGTCACTGGCCGGAGGGCGCCGTCACTGATCGGAGGGGCGCCGGCTTTGCATGGGCGCCTAGGGTTCAAAAGACCAGGTCATGCCCTGAATGGCCTTCGGTGGCCTTTCTGACCTCCAAAGGACTCCCTCTGACCCCCAGTGGCCCACCTCTGACCTCCCTTTGACTTCCAGATGGTCTCCTCTGGCCTTCAAAATCCCCCTCTGACCTTCATAGGACCCCTTCTGGCTGCCAGGGGCACATGTGACCTCCGCGACGGGGCCTGCGAGATGGGGCTTCTTTGAAGCATGGAGGTGCCTCCTTGAATGACAGGAGGGGCAAACAGATATGTTTGCCCCCCCCCCCCCCCCCCTGCCCGACGACAGGGGGGTTGACCCCCGGTGGCGCCGCCGCTGACTAGTGGTGTCATTCGGTAACCAAAGTTTTGTTATACCCAACAAATTACAATACCGAATCGGTTATTGGTTGGTCAGAGGACACATTTTAGGTATGTTTCGGTCAAGCAAGTCAGCGATATGCATCAGACCGGCCACCTTTTTTTGCAGGAAGTTCGGCATGTTCTGCAGGTATACAGCTGGGAAATAAGAATGCCAGGCAATTAATGTGGATTCTGATCATCCATACTATTAAGTATCATTGCGGCGGTATTTCTTCCTAAAAAATGCACCTGCATATGCAAAGTAACGCCTGCCAACTTCTTACACCAATATTGAAAGTCGGTCAAAATTCGGTCATTTTCGGGTTAGGAAAAATCGGTTTGGTTTCGGTCAGCATAGCTGCAATGAAATTGGTAGCGTTTTGGTCAAGTTTCAGGATTTTGTTTTGAAAATGACATCACTAGTGCGTACCATAATGTTGATTGTTGACTGGAAAATATGGACTTATGCGTCCGGCCCCCCACTCAAAAACTATTGGCGACGCGCCTGCAGCCTGGGGTTTGGGAGGGGGCGGCAGCCAGGGGTTGGGGATAGGGGTAATGTTAAAATCCTGCGAATATGGGAGCCGGACTCCGGCCGGAGCGATCCGGGGAGGGAGCTCAGGCAATGTGGCGACGCCCCTGAATGTACGCTGTATGACGTATGACAAAAGTTGTCATTTCCACATATCTTCCCGTTTCGTGGATGCTTTTACTTTATGTAATCAATTAGTGAAAACGAATCCATTGAAGAAGAACAAATAATTGAAATGGGTCTGATCGAAGAACCCAAAGATAGATCAGTTCAATTTCCGACTGAATGCTTCACTGTGACTCCGGGATGATGGACTGGAGCCCTGTCACTCACGTCACCCGCCCGGTACCCCATTCATAGTTGTCCAAGTCCTGGACTCACCCCCCCCCCCCCCCCTCACCCCCGGCCTACCAGACACGGCAGATTGGCCTAATAGAACGCGCCGTCCCACACAGCCGTACACTGACACAAACACTGCCTCCAAACAGACGCACCGACGCACCCATACGGGCGCCTGACATCCACCCGACATCCGCCCGACATCCGCCCGACATCCCCCCGACATCCGCCTGACATCCACCCGACATCCGCCCGACATCCGCCCGACCGCCGCCTGACCGCCGCGCACACTTCACACACACACACACACACACACACACACACACACACACACACACACACACACACACACACACACACACACACACACACACACACACACACACACACACACACACACACACACACACACACACACACACACACACACACACACACACACACACACACACACACACACACACACACACACACACACACACACACACACACACACACACACACACACACACACACACACACACACACACACACACACACACACACACACACACACACACACACACACACACACACA
>JAXIVJ010008915.1:0-47500 GCA_036785665.1 Chirona hameri | reverse complement strand
TCAGGCGGGACACTCGGTGGTGACAGACCGGGTCAGGCGGGACACTCGGTGGTGACAGACCAGGACACTCGGTGGTGACAGACCGGGAGACACTCGGTGGTGACAGACCAGGGACACTCGGTGGTGACAGACCGGGTCAGACCGGGACACTCGGTGGTGACAGACCGGGTCAGATCGGGACACTCGGTGGTGACAGACCGGGTCAGGCGGGACACTCGGTGGTGACAGACCGGGGCAGATCAGGACACTCGGTGGTGACAGACCGGGTCAGACCGGGACACCCGGTGGTGACAGACCGGGTCAGACCGGGACACTCGGTGGTGACAGACCGGGTCAGACCAGGACACTCGGTGGTGACAGACCGGGACACTCGGTGGTGACAGACCGGGATACTCGGTGGTGACAGACCGGGTCAGACCGAAACACTCGGTGGTGACAGACCGGGACACTCGGTGGTGACAGACCGGGACACTCGGTGGTGACAGACCCGGACACTCGGTGGTGACAGACCGGGACTCTCGGTGGTGACAGACCGGGACACTCGGTGGTGACAGACCAGGACACTCGGTGGTGACAGGCCGGGACACTCGGTGGTGACAGCCCGGGTCAGGCGGGGACACTCGGTGGTGACAGACCGGGTCAGGCGGGACACTCGGTGGTGACAGACCGGGTCAGACCGGACACTCGGTGGTGACAGACCGGGTCAGACCGGGACACTCGGTGGTGACAGACCGGGTCAGACCGGACACTCGGTGGTGACAGATCGGGTCAGACCGGACACACGGTGGTGACAGACCGGGTCAGGCGGGACACTCGGTGGTGACAGACCGGGTCAGGCGGGGACACTCGGTGGTGACAGACCGGGTCAGGCGGGGACACTCGGTGGTGACAGACCAGGGACACTCGGTGGTGACAGACCGGGTCAGACCGGGACACTCGGTGGTGACAGGCCGGGTCAGACCGGGACACTCGGTGGTGACAGACCGGGTCAGACCGGACACTCGGTGGTGACAGACCGGGTCAGGCGGGACACTCGGTGGTGACAGACCAGGACACTCGGTGGTGACACACCGGGAGACAATCGGTGGTGACAGACCAGGGACACTCGGTGGTGACAGACCGGGTCAGACCGGGACACTCGGTGGTGACATACCGGGTCAGGCGGGACACTCGGTGCTGACAGACCGGGTCAGACCGGACACTCGGTGGTGACAGACCGGGTCAGACCGGGACACTCGGTGGTGACAGACCGGGTCAGGCGGGACACTCGGTGGTGACAGACCGGGGCAGACCGGGACACTCGGTGGTGACAGACCGGGTCAGACCGGGACACTCGGTGGTGACAGACCGGGTCAGACCAGGACACTCGGTGGTGACAGACCGGGACACTCGGTGGTGACAGACCGGGACACTCGGTGGTGACAAACCGGGTCAGACCGAAACACTCGGTGGTGACAGACCGGGACACTCGGTGGTGACAGACCGGGACACTCGGTGGTGACAGACCCGGACACTCGGTGGTGACATACCAGGACTCTCGGTGGTGACAGACCGGGACACTCGGTGGTGACAGGCCGGGACACTCGGTGGTGACATACCGGGACATTCGGTGGTGACAGACCAGGACACTCGGTGGTGACAGGGCGGGACACTCGGTGGTGACAGACCGGGACACTCGGTGGTGACAGACCGGGACACTCGGTGGTGACATACCGGGACACTCGGTGGTGACAGACCAGGACACTCGGTGGTGACAGACCGGGTCAGGCGGGGTCACTCGGTTGTGACAGACCGGGTCAGGCGGGACACTCGGTGGTGACAGACCGGGTCAGACCGGACACTCGGTGGTGACAGACCGGGTCAGACCGGGACACTCGGTGGTGACAGACCGGGTCAGACCGGGACACTCGGTGGTGACAGGCCGGGTCAGACCGGGACACTCGGTGGTGACAGACCGGGTCAGACCGGGACACTCGGTGGTGACAGACCGGGTCAGTCCAGGACACTCGGTGGTGACAGACCGGGACACTCGGTGGTGCCAGACCGGGTCAGACCGGGACACTCGGTGGTGACAGACCGGGTCACTCGGTGGTGACAGACCGGGACACTCGGTGGTGACAGACCGGGTCAGACCAGGACACTCGGTGGTGACAGGCCGGGACACTCGGTGGTGACAGACCAGGACACTCGGTGGTGACAGACCGGGACACCCGGTGGTGACAGACTGGGACACTCGGTGGTGACAGGCCGGGAGACACTCAGTGGTGACAGACCGGGTCAGGCGGGACACTCGGTGGTGACAGACCAGGACACTCGGTGGTCACAGACCGGGACACTCGGTGGTGACATACCGGGACACTCGGTGGTGACACACCAGAACACTCGGTGGTGACAGACCGGGAGACACTCAGTGGTGACAGACCGGGTCAGGCGGGACACTCGTTGGTGACAGACCGGGACATTCGGTGGTGACAGACCGGGACACTCGGTGGTGACAGGCCGGGACACTCGGTGGTGACAGGCCGGGACACTCGGTGGTGACAGGCCGGGACACTCGGTGGTGACATACCGGGACACTCGGTGGTGACAGACCAGGACACTCGGTGGTGACATACCGGGAGACACTCAGTGGTGACAGACCGGGTCAGGCGGGACACTCGGTGGTGACAGACCGGGACACTCGGTGGTGACAGACCGGGACACTCGGTGGTGACAGACCGGGTCAGGCGGGAAACTCGGTGGTGACAGATCGGGACACTCGGTGGTGACAGGCCAGGACACTCGGTGGTGACAGACCGGGACACTCGGTGGTGACATACCGGGACACTCGGTGGTGACAGACCAGGACACTCGGTGGTGACAGACCGGGAGACACTCAGTGGTGACAGACCGGGTCAGGCGGGACACTCGGTGGTGACAGACCGGGACACTCGGTGGTGACAGGCCGGGACACTCGGTGGTGACATACCGGTACATTCGGTGGTGACAGACCGGGTCAGGCGAGACACTCGGTGGTGACAGACCGGGACACTCGGTGGTGACAGGCCGGGACACTCGGTGGTGACATACCGGTACACTCGGTGGTGACAGACCGGGTCAGGCGAGACACTCGGTGGTGACAGGCCGGGACACTCGGTGGTGACATACCGGTACACTCGGTGGTGACAGACCGGGTCAGGCGGGACACTCGGTGGTGACAGACCGGGACACTTGGTGGTGACAGACCGGGACACTCGGTGGTGACAGACCGGGACACTCGGTGGTGACAGACCGGGACACTTGGTGGTGACAGACCGGTACACTCGGTGGTGACAGACCGGGTCAGGCGAGACACTCGGTGGTGACAGACCGGGACACTCGGTGGTGACAGACCGGGTCAGGCGGGACACTCGGTGGTGACAGACCGGGACACTTGGTGGTGACAGACCGGGACACTCGGTGGTAACAGACCGGGTCAGGCGAGACACTCGGTGGTGACAGACCGGGACACTCGGTGGTGACAGGCCGGGACACTCGGTGGTGACAGACCGGGTCAGGCGAGACACTCGGTGGTGACAGGCCGGGACACTCGGTGGTGACATACCGGTACACTCGGTGGTGACAGACCTGGTCAGGCGGGACACTCGGTGGTGACAGACCGAGACACTTGGTGGTGACAGACCGGGACACTCGGTGGTGACAGACCGGGACACTCGGTGGTGACAGACCGGGACACTTGGTGGTGACAGACCGGTACACTCGGTGGTGACAGACCGGGTCAGGCGAGACACTCGGTGGTGACAGACCGGGACACTCGGTGGTGACAGACCGGGTCAGGCGGGACACTCGGTGGTGACAGACCGGGACACTTGGTGGTGACAGACCGGGACACTCGGTGGTGACAGACCGGGACACTTGGTGGTGACAGACCGGGACACTCGGTGGTGACAGACCGGGTCAGGCGAAACACTCGGTGGTGACAGACCGGGACACTCGGTGGTGACAGACCAGGACACTCGGTGGTGACAGACTGGGACACTCGGTGGTGACATACCGGTACACTCGGTGGTGACAGACCCGGTCAGGCGAGACACTCGGTGGTGACAGACCGGGACACTCGGTGGTGACAGACCGGGACACTCGGTGGTGACAGACCGGAACACTCGGTGGTGACAGACCGGGTCAGGCAAGACACTCGGTGGTGACAGACCGGGAGACCCGCGTCACATGACCGTCATCAGACCGCTCCGTGGGACATTTGGGAAAGGAGATAAGGCCAACCATTCTATGTCGTGCACAGTGACTTTGCAGCAGGATGAATCGATTCATGCAGCAGGATTTGCAGCAGGATGAATCGATTCAGCATAACGGAAATGACAAGACGATCCTCCTCATTATCGAAACACCAGCTAAGAACCGATAACTTAAACTGGTGTTATCGCAAACACAACGGTTATCTGCTTGCCTTGTATCCAGGCACGTAGCCAGGGGGAGAGGCGGGCGGCGGGGGCGGCCGCTCCCCCCCCCCCCCCCACGGTCAGGTCAAATATAAAATTGAGATATTTGAGTTTTTGCGTCATACTTTCCATCCAAAGCCTTAGATTGCGACTATTATCGCACAAAGTGCTCTCAAAGGTATAATACATATCCCGCATAAGCAAAAGTGAAATTGTAAGCAAAGGTCAAGGTTAAGGTCAGGTCACAAAAGGTCACAGGTCTACGAAAGTCATGCGACACATGTTGTATGAGTTATTTTACACGTATAATTCGATAGTAGCTGTCATTTTCAAAATCTGACACCATATTAGGTTAAGGTCAGGTCAAATAAGGTCAACGTTTGACATTGATAAATATAAATACAAAAGGCATGTGTCTAGACCAATTTTGTCTCGGAAATACAATGCTGGCATTTATTTGTTTGTATCTGGTTAAAAAACGCAATTTCAAAATATGACGTCATGAGTTACTCATACTTAGGGAGCGATAAGTCAGTCAAAAATCAAGATATTGCTTTTAAACTTAGTTTGGGTATTGTCCACATGTGGTTCTTCTACATATCTTCCGGTTTTTTGAAAATGTTTGAAAATGTAGATCTTGAGGGCATTACAAATATCTTATTTTTTTCATTTTTGTGGGTAAAAAAACAACATTTTCAAACATCCGAGATGGCCATTGTGTAGCCCTTGCAATGTGCTATCTTTGGGCGTTTTTGGATTGCATTTTCCTTAACATATGGCATTTGTACGGCCTTCTAAAGTTTAGCTGATTTTTTGTGTCAAACTCGTGTGTAGTGACGTCACTAAATTCGCTATATTTATAAAAATGTCGACGAAATTTCTTTATTTTCGCACAGAAGACGAATAATTGATGTAGAAGGTACCTAAAGTTTCACATCGATGGCGCTATTAGTTTCTGAGCTATTGCGAAAGTCCGTCAGGGGGGGGGGGCGAAAAACACCCACCCCCGCCAATGGCGGGTTAAGGAAGTCATAGGTATATAAAAGCATCACAAAGTGTGCAATTGATGTCAGGTCACGGTCAGGTCAAAGGTCAAAATCGACGTACCTACATGAGTTTATGGGCTATATTTTCCATCATAAGCCTCCGATTACGATCATTATTGTCCAAAAGTGCTCTGGAAGGTATAATATATATCCCGCTTAGCCAAAAGTGAGACTGCAAGCGAAAGTCAAGGTCAAGGTCAGGTCACAAAAGGCAGGGGCAGCGCCACGGATTTTGTCAGGGGGGGGGCAAGTCGAAATTTAGGGGGCCTCCATTTGAGAGGGGCATCCATTTGAGAAGGGGCCTCTGACCAACATAGGGCTCCTCTCACCTCCCCTCTGGCTTCCAGAGGGCCGCTTCTGGACTTCAGGGTCACCTCTGACATGACCCCCTATGGCCTTCAGGAGCCTTTCTGACCTCCAAAGGACCTCATCTGGCTTCCAGGGACCCACCTCTGACATCCATAGGTCCCCTCTGACCTCCCTTTACTTATAACTTTAAATATAATGAAAGCTACACCGTCTGATCATCGCCACCGTTCTCCTCTCTGGAGCCCAGGCGGTCCAGAAGGGCCGACCCAAGCTCCAGGGAGCTGCATTTGCAGCCCCCTGGCTCCTACATAACATAACTGTCACCGCAGTTACTTTCCTATTTGTCATTGACACTCATTCGCAAACACAATTGTCGATCGCAATCACATACAAAGTTTCGGTTTTTTGGACACGGTGTGCCTGGTGAACGTGTCTGGCAAGCCACCGTATTTTATCAAGAAATCGGCAATTTTCCAGCACCATTAAATTAATAGAATAATTCCTACTATATAATTTTTCGAAACCTACCAAATAGATAAATAATTGTGAGATGACAAATTGTGAGATAAAAATATTTCCAATTGTGCGCCTTCAAATGGTTCCTTAAACCCTTAAACTTGCACGGACAGTACGTACAAGTTTTTGGAGATCTGCCAACTTGTACGGACACTGTCCGTAGTGGTGACGACGCCTATGCTGCTCAACAATTTTTCGCTGCCGTCTTCCCCGTCACCCAACAAATGCATTTTATTTGCCCCCCCCCCCCCGCTCAACGACTTTTCGCGCTTACGACCCGACGCCCCCCCCTCCCCGCTTAACAACTTTTCGCCGATGAAACTCGGAGATAAATTTCCCCCCCCCCCAACTCGAAACCTAGATCTGCCACTGCTCCACATCATGTCTTTTCGCGGATCCCAGATGAGTCCCTGAACAGGTTAGAAGGGCGTTGAAAAGGTCGGAGGGGGCCCTATCCGATCTGAAGGGACCCTGGGCCTATCAACAGTAAGAATGCAGTTATCCAGGCAGTAAATTTTCGCGCCGCTCGGCGGCGCAATTTAACTACCAATGCAATTATATGCGGGTTGAAGAAAAAAATCGGCCCGCTTCTCGGCGCATTTATGTGTTATGTTGCTACTTTCCTATATATTTGGGCAAAATATTTCACTTTAGCACATTTTTTAGCGCACTTTTTAACGCACAATACAATTTTTAGAGGTCCGCACCATACGCAATGCGACGCATTGATGAGAATGCATATCCAGGGCATAAGACTAAAAAATTTCGCGCCGCTCCGCGGCGCAATTTTTTTCAGAGTTCCAGGTCTTGAGCTTACAAACAAAATCCAAGCTGGCATAGCTGATTCCAAATTAGTGTCGCTGGTTTCAAAGTTGATATGGCAGTTTGCTAACTCCAGCTCCTAAAAGTTGGTATGGCCCATGCCATACCTGTCATGCTGCATTTTCCATCCTTGTAACGTGCCTTTTTATTCATTTTGTTTCGCCCTTTCAACGCTTGGGAAGGGGGCCCTTTCAACAATCAGGAAGGGGCCCTTTCGAGGCGCCCCCCCCCTGGACGAAATCCTGGCTACGTGCCTGCTTGTATCATATTGCATTTTCCTCTAGAGTACCTATCTAGTACGACTAAGATATGTTGATAGCAGTAAGATATGTTGATAAGATATGTTGAGGCATGAGGTTCTTCAGGTATGCAAGAAGTTACTGTGAAAGGTGTGTTAACTTTAAAAGCAGCCTATGGATAGACCCATTAACGAATTACTTCGTGTCTCACAGCTGGCTTTATAGTCTGCTTGGTCTTAATAGGAACTCGTAGAATTCTACTACTCCTTGTCGTGGCGTTTCCACTTCACAACAGTTTATTTTGGCCGCAACATAATGCAATTTCGGGAAACGCTGTCGCATATCGCGTCAGACTGTTTTGATTGGGAGTAGCGGACGTGCATAAGAGGGCACTTCCTGCTGGTAGCTGACGTGTTGATCGAGGCTTCCTGCTGCAGATAAGTGGCGCGAACAGCATGCTGGATAAATGGCGCCAACGAGTACGAGCGGCCTCCAGCTCCACATCCCAGAAATACAGTGCAATGCTGAGGCAGGCAACTGCTATAATGCCGTCGGACTCAGATGGCTACGGCACAGAAGTGATGCGACAAACGTCATGTTGCCTTGTACAATGTTGCCATGTGCTTGATGTCACACGTGTTGCCATGCTGGTGTGTAGTGACAAATAAGCGATACGCTTGTCCAAATTGACAGCAATAATATGCTTCAATTTGTCAATTTGTCTTCAATACACGAACATGAAAGACAAACAACCTGCAAATTTAGCCATATATCATGCGAATCGATACGAATTTAACAATTGGATGAAGCAAAAGTATTGTAGATAGGTAAGTGGACTTTTTGATCGACATTATCCTTGAAATAGCAATATAAAAATGAAAATTAAAACAGTAAGTATTCCTGAATCTAATAACAAAAGTATTGTAGCTGAAATAGTCAAATACAAAGGAGATTCAGACAATTTCTCAATCGATGCAGCTGATTGTGATTTCTGGAAATATTCAAAACATTTCCATCATGGCAGTGTCAATACATATAAAACCAACGTACCGACTCCAAGCCTGTCTCCTCTTCTTCTCCACACCATTTTCTGTTTTCTCACTACCTCCCAGCGATCACACCATCTCACTACACCTCACAACATCCCTTCACCACTGCCACACCCAGACCCAGCGGACCACGTAGCACGTGCACTGGCACACCGCGCGCGTCACCCCGCTGGCCGGCCAGGAGCGCACCACACCCCCACTCGGCGAGCGCTCGCTTTCGACTGACGGCGGCTGGGGCCGGAGCCTGTTGCGCGACTGGTTGCGCGGCCGCCAGGCCGGTGTTAGCTGCACAGCGGATATGTTGGGCGTTAAACTCTCCCGCCAGCACGACACAGCGGCACGGACAAAGCTGACTCGTGATTTGGAGAAATGCCAGTGCTGGGGTTAGTAGACTATCAGGCCAGACCGTTACAAGGTTTTGTATGGAGCACATGCATTGATTCGGGGCAGGAAATATAGATAAGAAAGAATGTCGCTAACCGCAAAACCAAGGAACTCAAACATTTATACAGAAATGCAGGGGCGCAGCCAGGGAGGCAAGGGGGCAATTGCCCCCCCCCCCTTACGGGTCAGAAGGGGCCCCGCCGAGATTAGGCCAGATACCATTTGCATTAGCTAAATGGCTTTCAAAAAGTCACAGAGGAGCCCTCAAACCAGGCAAGGGTCACTCTGGTGCATGTCATGGGCCCTCAGAGACACTGAAGGGCTTTCGAAGCCGACACAGGGGCCTCTTGGCCATGTCCAGGGGCCCATTGAGCCCACCGAGGGGCCCACAAAACTGTCCAGGGGCCTCTCGAGCATGTCCAGGGGCCATTGAGCCCACTTAAGGGCGCAAAAACATGCCCAGGGACCTTTCGAGCATGCCCTGGGGTCATTGAGCCCACTCAGGGGACCCAAAATCCTGCCCAGGGGCCTCTAGAGCATGCCCACTTGTCCAGGGGCCAATTGAGCCCAACCACGGCCCAACGAACCTGCTCAGTGGCCTCTCGATCATGTCCAGGGGCCCATTGAGTATGTTCAGAGGCCTCTCGAGCCTGGCCAGGGGCCCATTATAATCTGTGTTGGGAGCTCTTGAACCTGCCCAGGGGCCCATTATAGTTTTCCCAGAGACCCATTGAGTCTGTTCAGCGGCCTCTCGAACCTGCCCAGGGTCATTAGAGCCTGCCCAGAGGCCTCTCGAGCTTGCCCAGGGACCCACTGAGTCTGTTCAGGGGCCTCTCGAACCTGCCCAGGGGCCTCTCGAGCTTGCCCAGGGGCCCATTGAGTATGTTCAAGGGACTCTTGAACCTGCCTAGGGGCCATTAGAGTCTGTTCAGGGGCCTCTCGAGCTTTCCCAATGGTCCATTGATCCTGTTCAGGGGCCTCTCGAACCTACCCATGGGCTATTAGAGTCTGATTAGCGCCTCTCGGCTTGACATGGGGCCATTAAGTCTGTTCAGGGCCCTCTCAAGCTTATCCAGAGGGCCATTGAGTCTGTTCAGGGGCCTCTCGAACCTGCCCAGGGGCCTCTCGAGCTTGCCCAGGGGCCCATTGAGTCTGTTCAAGGGCCTCTTGAACCTGCCTAGGGGCCATTAGAGTCTGCTCAGGGGCCTCTCGAGCTTTCCCAATGGTCCATTGATCCTGTTCAGGGGCCTCACGAACCTGCCCATGGGCTATTAGAGTCTGCTTAGGGCCTCTCGGCTTGACATGGGGCCATTAAGTCTGTTCAGGGCCCTCTCAAGCTTATCCAGAGGGCCATTGAGTCTGTGAACGGGACCCTCGAGCCTGCCCAGGGGTTGCTAGCCGTCGCCTGGATGCGCCTGTTTACTGTTATAGCTGGAGAGCCTGCTAGCCGTGGTCGGCGCGGTTATAATGAACGGTAATGTGCTGTACTCTGACCCACCTGGTGCAATGTTTTCTTTGGTTTTAAAATGGCAATTTGCTAAGTCTGATGCGTTTTTGAATTTGGGTGGTGATGGTAGTACAAAACAATTTAACAATTTTCCTCTCAGGAGAGTGTGTACTGCAATATTTGTCAGCCAGGGCCGTCGCCGACGGGAGGGTCGGGGGGTGTGGGGGGGGGGAGGCATGGGTGGAGCTTTTCAGAAGAAGTTGGTGGGTCGAAATGTCATATTGGGTGGTTGTTTTGCATGGCTAAGGTGAAAATGACCATTTAACGTCAGAATACCTTCAAATCTGACAAAAGTTGGTGGCGCAAAACACAAAGTTGGTGGGGCAATGGCCCTACCATTTGAATAGAAAACTGCACCCATGGGGAGGTTTGGGCAAACTCCCCCACTTTTAGAAGGCGGGGGAGAGTCGACCCCCCCCCCCCCCCCCCCACACACACACACACACACACACACACACACACACACACACACACACACACACACACACACACACACACACACACACACACACACACACACACACACACACACACACACACACACACACACACACACACACACACACACACACACACACACACACACACACACACACACACACACACACACACACACACACACACACACACACACACACACACACACACACACACACACACACACACACACACACACACACACACTTTTTAGGGGAAAATTAACAATTTATCGTAAAAATTGCCTTTGCAGTGCAGTCAAAATCCAGCTATCTGGTGTCAAAAACCGGAAAATTTCGCGCTGCTTCGCGGCATGACACAAGTTTCGCAATTGGTTATACAAATTTGGAAAATGGGAAAAAGAATTTCATTAAGTGTCTGGCAGAGGCTCTCCTTGGCGATAATTGCTGGCCCCAGGGCCAGCAAATAGGGTCCTTCATAAAATATTCACTTCTAAGTTTCAAGCAGGCTACATGTTTAGCTAGTTTGCCGAGTTCCGAAAAAGGCGACGCGAACGCAAAGACGAGGAGATCGGCACCCGGAAGCTGCTCCAGCGGTGCACAATTTGCTGGACCGAAGAGCTAGTAGTGGAAACAGGCCAGGACCATCTCCCCAAGCCATCTCACCTCACGGTGTGATTCCAATATTAACATTTCGTTTTCCGGGACCTAAAATTAACATTTGCACGCCGCTTCGTGGCGTCACATCGGTAATCATCGTCATAACGAAGCCATAGTCATCGTCATCGGTTCGTCGTAATACTGAATTGAATTAATATCATTTTTAGCTTATTATCCTCTACAAGCCCCACCGCCTATATTTCTGGGCTTTATCAGGCAAAACCGTAAAAATTTCGCGCTAACTAAGAAGTACATGCCTACCTACTATAACATGAAAATTCACATAAAAAATGCTGCAAAGGCACGTATCAAAATGGGAGTACATTTTGTCGTCATTTCAGCCGCCCCCATAATCAAAAGCCGACCCCCACCTGTTGTCAGCTAAGATAGGTTTTCTCTCCTGTACGTAACAATACAAATTAGTAATGCGCTCAGTACAATGCCTACTGAGGGTCCTGGTCCAATCCAGCTCATCAACAGTAGACGAAGACAAAATGCCAAATTAGGGCCTCACAAAATAAAGTGGCCGAAATCCGTAGAGTTTTTCATATCCCGGGGTATTTTTTGGGGTGGGGGGGCCTCTCCCAGGGGCTTTCCCCCTCCTTTCTGAAGGTCTGGCTGTGCCCCTGCATAAATGTGTTATAAGCATTAACACATTGTTGCTTAATTAATTAATTCCTAAGCAGTGCAATGCTAGGTGCTACCTGCTATTTCGACAAATTGAAGCAAGAAAGCGTGTTGCAGCAATCGAAAACTAAAATGAAAATGTATCACCTCTGTCATTGAGAGCATAAGGGGTCCTCAAATAATTATGCACGTGCAATATTTAATGCTGATATTTCGTGTAGCAAGCAAAGTTTGAGAAAATTACGCAAAATCCTTTATCGTAAGATATATTTCTCTTCATTTCAAACCACCGCTTAGTGAAGTCGAAGTAATCTAAGCACACAACCATGAGTGAGCGCACAGGTGGCGGAAACAGCAAGGGGAAGAAGTCGAAGCCGGGTAACTCCAATGCTGCCAACAGGACCAAAGCTTGTATCAAGACGCCGCAGAGGGTCACCACGGTACAGAAGCTGCACCTGCGCCTGCTGGAGGCTGGTGTGGGCACCAGCGACAGGCGAGGACAGTCAGACACGGCCAATGGAGCCGGTACGGGGCCGGCGCCGCGGCCGGGCGCCGCCGCTGACGCTCCGCAGGAGACCACCAGCAGGCACTCGAGTCCCGGCATTGACCTGGTGCCGCCGCCCCAGGAGCCACCCGCCGAGACGCCGCCCCCGCCCCCGACCAAAAAAACGGCCAAACGTACCGCCGCCCAGATCTTCCGCGAGCTAGCCAGGTGCAAGGCTGAACAGGAGGAGGAGATCAGAAGGTGAGCGGTTATTTTGAGACAGGAAAATATTCATCCGAGATTGGAACGAATCGCTTTCGAGTTGATGGTAACCTCTGGCATAGCTCCGCATGTGTACTTTGGTTGAGATAAAGAACAAACAACACTTCATACTTAATGAATGAATAATCAATAATGATGCATTATAGTAAACCACCAAATCATCTGTATCATATACCTAATTATAACAGAAATAACAAAGCAACCGAAATGAGATCACTTAAAACTTTTCACCCAAGTAGAATTGAGCACGTGTTCACTTGACCCTGTTTACCGCGCAGGATATCTGCCCTGGAGTTTGTTCCTGTGGCGGAGGAGGTGGTGAACAAGAAAGCTATTGAGCTGGAGGAAAAGGAGACGCTGGGCAGGGTGGAAAGACGCGTGCTCGCTCTTCTGAGTCTGGAGAACTCGATTGCTTCAAAAGAAAAGGCTCTCGAGCATAAAAAGAAAATTGGAGACAAGGCATTGCAAGAGGTTATAACTTAGAATGTGTGACGTTTCTCATTTCATAGTGAAAAGACTTAAAGTTTGTATTTTGTTTATACCATTATAATTCGTTCACATTATGTGATACCGGATTTAAAATTTAATAATAGGAAGCTCATGTTTGCTTAACCCGCGACTTACTGGGGGGGGCTATGTGTTCCCTCCTCCCGTTATTTTGCAATATCTTCTAAATCAATACTAGTATCGTCGCCAAACTTTCAGTACCTTCTTTCACATAAATTCTACACATGTTGGCCAAAGGAAAAATATAAGGTTATGATAGGTCAACCGGGAATGACGTCAGAGTGACGTCATGTTCTGCGTTTTTTGTTGAAAATAAGGGTTTGCGGAAAACTCTGTCAAAAGTACAATTTTTAAGATAGATTAAATTGTCATATATCAAATGACTGATAATAGAATCGGCTATCAAACTGATATCTCGGATTTTTGAGTGTTCTTGAATTTTTTAAAAATTTTGAGAAATCCAAATACATTTTTCCTTTTGACAATATTTTCACAAAATCAGAGTTATCAAAAAACCGGAATATATGTGATCGAGACGTGTTCGGTGAATATGTATACCAAATTTAAAGTCGATATCTTCAAAAATGACTGACTTATGACCTTCAAATGACAAAATTCGACCACCTCTCACAGCATAAATAATCCATTTCCGTTTTTGCTTTGTATTCCTACTTCTATGGAACAAACAATGCTCTAAGGTAATTTTTCGGGTTCTAGACACGACAAACAACCCCATAAACATATGTTACAACGCCTATGACCGTAACCTGCAGTTTGACCTCGTGACCTCGGATGACCTTGACCCGACCCAAGATCAGCTTAGAACAGCTTAGAATGGTACTTATAAGTGTCAAACACACGAATCATACCGATTTATCGACTGCTTATGCGTTTAATATCGCAATTTTGCGCGACAATTCCATCCATCGAGACCACATGACACGGTCAAACATTTTGTCTTTGACGTGACCTGTGACGTCATCGGTGACTGAGGTCAACAATATTAGGTTTCACTCGATACATTTTTCAGGGCTATCGAATTCCGTTTGAATTTGTAAAATCGGTCTAGTAGTTCCGGAGATTCGAGGGGAGCAAAAAATAGCCCCCCCGCCCCCCCCCCCCCCCCCCCCCCAGTAAGTCGTGTTATGGAGAGTACCCCAGTAACTCGCGGGTTAAGTAACGCATGCTACTCATTAAACTCCTTTGTTCAGCCCCCGTTTATTAGCACACTTTTAATTATCATATGGTCGGCTTAAAATGAAACCTACCTAACCGAATTGTCGTACAGATGTCCTGCCCACTGCTCCCTGCCCACTCCGAAAAAAATGCAAACATGTATGGTATAGGCAAACTTACCTTGATAACCAAGGAACAAGGGACAATCATCGAGTGCGCTATCATACAGCATAGCAGAACAAAGCTACTCCTCTGCTGGTGTGACAGGGCTGTGTACTGGTCGTACCTGTTTCAGAAGCGGAACCTGCGCCGTCTGCTGACGGAGCTGAGAAAGCAGGAGCAGGTGATAGCTGACCATGTGCGCCGGGCGGTGGTATCACTGCGCGAGAGGGCCCGGGAGGCGGTCAGCGCCGCCAAACAGCAGAGGGTCGATCACGGTCAGTCAGACGGACAGACGGTCAGTCAGACGGTCAGACGGTCAGACGGTCAGACGGTCAGTCAGACGGACAGCCAGACGGACAGATGGTCAGTCAGACGGTCAGACGGTCAGACGGTCAGTCAGACGGACAGCCAGACGGACAGACGGTCAGTCAGACGGTCAGACGGTCAGTCAGACGGTCAGACGGTCAGTCAGACGGACAGACGGACAGTCAGTCAGACGGACAGACGGTCAGTCAGACATGCAGACGGTCAGTCAGACAGTCAGACGGTCAGTCAGACGGACAGACGGTCAGTCAGATGGTCAGACGGTCAGTCAGACGGTCAGACGGCAGTCAGAGGGTCAGACGGTCAGTCAGACGGTCAGACGGTCAGTCAGACGGTCAGGCGGTCAGTCAGACGGACAGACGGTCAGTCAGACGGTCAGACGGTCAGACGGTCAGTCAGACGGTCAGACGGTCAGTCAGACGGTCAGACGGCCAGTCAGACGGTCAGACGGTCAGTCAGACGCCAGACGGTCAGTCAGACGGACAGACGGTCAGTCAGACGGTCAGACGGTCAGTCAGACGGTCAGACGGTCAGTCAGACGGACAGCCAGACGGACAGACGGACAGCCAGACGGACAGTCAGACGGTCAGTCAGACGGTCAGACGGTCAGTCAGACGGTCAGACGGTCAGTCAGAAGGTCAGAAGGTCAGTCAGACGGTCAGACGGTCAGTCAGACGGACAGACGGTCAGTCAGACGGGCAGACGGTCAGCCAGACGGTCAGCCAGACGGTCAGTCAGATGGTCAGTCAGACGGTCAGTCAGACGGTCAGTCAGACGGACAGACGGTCAGTCAGACGGACAGACGATCAGTCAGACGGTCAGACGGTCAGTCAGACGGACAGACGGTCAGTCAGACGGTCAGACGGTCAGTCAGACGGACAGTCAGACGGTCAGTCAAACGGACAGACGGTGAGTCAGACGGTCAGTCAAACGGACATACGGTCAGTCAGACGGACAGACGGTCAGTCAGACGGACAGACGGTCAGTCAGACGGACAGACGGTCAGTCAGACGGACAGTCAGACGGTCAGTCAGACGGACAGACGGTCAGTCAGACGGACAGTCAGACGGTCAGTCAGACGGACAGTCAGACGGTCAGACGGTCAGTCAGACGGACAGCCAGACGGACATACGGTCAGTCAGACGGACAGTCAGAGGGTCAGTCAGACGGACAGACGGTCAGTCAGACGGAAAGCCAGACGGACAGGCGGTCAGTCAGACGGTCAGACGGTCAGTCAGACGGTCAGACGGTCAGTCAGACGGTCAGACGGTCAGTCAGACGGCCAGTCAGACGGTCAGTCAGACGGATAGACGGTCAGTCAGACGGACAGTCAGACGGTCAGTCAGACGGTCAGACGGTCAGTCAGACGGACAGACGGTCAGTCAGACGGTCAGACGGTCAGTCAGACGGTCAGACGGTCAGTCAGACGGACAGACGGTCAGTCAGACGGTCAGACGGTCAGTCAGACGGACAGTCAGACGGTCAGTCAGACGGTCAGTCAGACGGTCAGTCAGACGGTCAGTCAGACAGTCAGTCAGACGGTCAGATGGACAGTCAGACGGACAGACGGTCAGTCAGACGGACAGTCAGACGGTCAGTCAGACGGACAGACGGTCTGTCAGACGGACAGTCAGACGGACAGACGGTCAGTCAGACGGACAGCCAGACGAGCCGTTTGACACTTTTAGATGGTTAAGGATGACAATTTCCGAAATATTTGTGAATGCTTTCAGTTTCGTGTTTTTGCGTTTGTGTGTGTTTTTATAAGTTTGCAGATACATGGAATACTAACTGATATCGGAAAACTTTGAACTAAGCAACTAATGGATTAAAGTTATCGTTATAAGGATGTAGTAACGCTGATGAATAATTAAATAACCTTAAAATAACCATAGATGGCATACACGAATGACCCTCAGCTCGGCAATTCGGAGAGAAAACGCAGGCGATGGTCCGGGAGGCGCAGAGGCAGGTAAGACCATTTGCTAATTTAAATATATTTTTATATAAGTCATGTCAAGACGCTGCATTCAGTTCTGCCTAACCTAGCGAAGGGCTTTGGCCCCGAAATTCACTAAGCCATGAGTTCGGAATAAATGTGTTTATTTGTCGCATTGCTATTATGAACATTATTGATACACATATTAGCTTCCTGGGAGCTCTGAGGAAGCTGCATAGACGGTAACATAGCCAAATTTACTTTTGCCATTTTCTATTCCTTTTAGTATGAGCCATTGAGCATAAGCTAGCCATTCGAGCGAATCAATGAAAGCATTTAATTTAAAACGCCTGCTCTAAAAAGTTGCCATTGATCATTCAGCTGATCATTTTATCCATATTCCCTGCGGGCGGCCAGAATTACGTTAACCTGCGGGGGGGGGGGGCAGATTCTGCCCCCCCCAAAGATCTCGAGAAACGCTCGGTCGATTTCGATGAGACAAACACCATTCGACTTGTCATAAAAATATATTAGTTACGAGCGAGCGCGAAGCGCCCGCTCGTCTTTCCGTGGTATATGGGAAAAATCTGAATATGACCCGACCCGACCCGGCCCGGCCCGTGGCGACGCTTTTGAGAAGCTTATATCTCTGCAACCGCACGTCCGATTGTCAAGCGGGCTTCTTTGCTGAGCAGTCCCATCCAACCTACCCTGTTTGAGACCAGTGCCGACTCTTGTGGGTGACTACCACTGCGCGTGTCGCGTGCCGCGTGAGGAGTGTTGGAAGGTGTTTCCTCGCTACGCAACGGCTGAGCCGATTGTGTTCAAATTTGATGTGTGGTTAGGGACCTCTCAGCCGCCGCCTTTCCACAAGTCAGGGTGGGGTGCCTCTGCACGTGCGCACGTGCACACCCCTATTCTATATCTCAGGAATGGCTGAGCCGATTGTGTTCAAATTTGGTGTGCGGTTAGGGACCTCTCAGCCGCCACTTTCCCACAAGTCAGGGGTGGGGTGCTTCTGCATGTGCGCACGTGCGCACCCTTTTTGTATCTCAGAAACTACTTGTCCGATGGAGTTGAAATTCACCATACATTTTCTTCACGCTCGCTCGTTCATCGCCAACTTCGGCGTCTTACTCGTTTATAGACCCCGAAATTTCTTTTTTGTTCAAAAAGGGGGCCAGGGGGCAAAAATTGCGAGATTTTGGGTGATTTTTGAAATGCCATTGTGGTGATGTGTTTTGACCGATTTGCATGGAACAAACGTTTTTGAGCTTGAAGTGTACAGGTCTTTAATATATCAAAAGATAAGTTCCAAAATGAAAAATCATAGACGTATTCAGGGGGTCTAAAGTGGGGTGAGTGGAGATGGCCTCCCAAAAACAAAGGCCTGGCACCGCCTCTGCTGGGTCGATTTTGTTCAAATTTTGACACAACACGGACGCAATATTTTGACACAATATCCATTATAGGAAAAGTCACAAAGTTTCAAGACCCAACGGTTTGGGAGCGGCAAGAAAAAAAACACCGGGAGGGGGCAGAATCTGCCCCCGCAGGGACAGTGGCGGATTACGGTTGGGCAAAATGGGCAGTTGCCCCCCCCCCCCCCACGAAATATCGGTAGGCAAACGTATTTTTTGCTGCCAATTGATAAATCTAAAGAAAAGGTATGTTTCTGGACTAATTGTATCTCAGAAACACAGTGATTATGTTTATTTGTTCGTATCTGGCCATTACAACAACAACAAAAAAACGCAACACAAAAATGACGTCATTAGTTAGGTACTCATACTTTGGAGCCATGAGTCAGCCAAAAATGGTGGCATTGTTTTGAAACTTGGGTTTCGAATCGTCCATATGTGCTTCTCCAACATATATTCCGTTTTTAATATATGTTCAACATTTTTTATTTAGTTGAACATTATATTTCTTTAATTTGTGGGGTTAAAAATACAATTATAAAAATATGAGATAGCCATTTTGTAGCCACTGCAATCTGGTATCATTTGATCTTTCATAATTGTAGTTTGCTCAACGTTTGGACTTTGCACAATGTGTTGACTTCAAGCTGATTTTCTCGTTAAAGTGGCGTGTAGTAACGTTACAAAATGTCCTAGATCTCAAAAGTTTTCGACGAAATTTCTTCATTTTCGCACAGAAGCCATGAAATTGATGTAGGAAAAGGTTCCAAAATTTCACGATGATAACGTTATTAGATTTTGAGCAATTACGAATGTTCGTAAAGGAGGGCTAATATTTGCCCGCCAGTCAATGGTATATTAAAAGAAGATTTACACTGGCTCCCTTAATGCCACATAGATGCCCTCTAGTCTCCTGTCTAGTCGTTGGGCCTCCGAGGGCCGGCGGTCGATATGAAAGTGACATCGCCAGGCAGAAGAGAGCCCCCATGCCGGCCTGAGAGGATATTCAGCCGGTAAAAAATGTCCCTCAGCGTCTTTGAGAGGACCATCGATTGACCAGCCTCGGTCGATTCGAGAGGGTATTTTCGGGGCTGATGGGGTTATTATATTACTCAGAGGGCCCTCGGTGTGTGTGACAGGAATCTAAGAGGGCATTATTCAGACCTGAGCGGGTCATATGGAGTATGCCGGGCTTATTTCTGTCTGAAAGGTCACTCAGCCTGTCTGAGGAGGCACGTAGCTGGCCTAAAAAAGGATACAAATGTTTTTTAGTTGGAATTTGAGTTATGAGGCTGGCATTGGAGTTTCGGTATTCCATTTAACGCTCCAACTTTAAATATAATACAAGCTTCACCGTCTGATCATCGTGACCGTTCTCCCCTCTGGAGCCCAGGCGGGCCAGAAGGGCCCACCCAAGCTCCAGGGAGCTGCCTTTGCAACCCCCTGGCTACATACCTGCATAGCATAACTATCACCGCAGTCACTTTCCTGTTTGTCATTGGCACTCATTCGCAAACACAATTGTCGATCGAAATCACACAAAAAGTTGCGGTTCTTTAGACACGGTGTGCCTGGTGAACGTGTCTGGCGAGCCGGTCACGTGTCTAGGGTACGTGTCTAGGGTATTTTATCAAGAAATCGTCAATTTTCCAGCACCATTAAATTAATCGAATAACTCATACCATATTTTTTTCTAAACCTACCAGATAGATAAATAATTGTGAGATCGACAAATTGTGAGATACAAATATTTCCCATTGTGCGCCTTCAAATGGTTCCTTAAACCCTCAAACTTGCACGGACAGTACGTACAAGTTTTTGGAGATCTGCCAACTTGTACGGACACTGCCCGAATTGGTGGCGACGCCTATGCTGCTCAACATTTATATATATTTTCTTTGACCCCCCCCCCCCACCCCCGCTGAACGACTTTTCGCGCTTACGACCCGACGCCCCCCCCCCGCCACCCCCCCCCCCCCGCTCAACAACACTTTTCGCCGAGGAAACGTGGAGCGAAATTTTGCCCCCCCCCCTCCAAACTCGAAACCTAGATCACGTGTCTTGCGCAGGGACTAGGGTTAAGGGCCATAAAACACCATTCGAACGGTTATAACGACGAATTCGACGATCTTTGGTCACCATTCGATCACATCAAACAATCTGTGCTGCATCTTCCAATATTGATAGAGTATAAATTTTACAAATCGTGTCCTATTATCAACATCGGTTTCTCCCACATACATGGATAAGGAATTATGATGACACAATAGAAGCTAACACATGCTCCTCGTGCCGCCGTCGCCTGCCACCGTCCCTCGCGTCGGTGACGGCCCGGCCTGGATGTTGTCCCCACAGAAGGAGGAAGAGAGACAGCAGAGGGCTCAGCTGATCCAGGAGATTCGCCAGCTGGATACGACTCCATTGCCTCGCTTCAAAGAGCTGGACCTCACCGAGCCGGCCGGTCACGGTCTGCTGGACGAAATGTCCATTGTCGAGGTGAGCTGGAACACCCACAGTCCACACTTTGGGGAAATTCGCTACAGTCATGACATGATAATTGTCATAATTGTTGCTAGATGTCTGGTAATATGTTCATTAGATTATTACTCGTTTCCAAGTCTATAATTTGAGTCGCTTCCAATTATGAGGTTAGACTTGCAAAAAGCGTACGAATGTTTGAACACGTTTAGCTGCGCAACGCAGATAAAGTATGTCAGTCAGGTCGCGCGTATCCGGCATTGATGACTCCTTACTAGCTGAGCTTGAAGAATATGTGTTTAACATCAAGGACGATACATTATCGTTAGTAGTTTTTGTAAAGTTTGTTTTTGTTTTAATTAAAAATCGTTATAAATTAATCATAATATTGCTTAGATTTTCCTCAACAAAGATAGTGTGCAGTGTGCACCTCAGAGGTTGAGCCAATGATTTTCTTTTGACTCCGACTCCGACTCCGACTCGCCGTCCATGATGGATACTGTGGAGTGTGAAGTTCAAGAGGCTTCATTGATTTCGACTCTGGATACATACAAATAATCTGACCTTGTTATCACTACCACAAAAGTACCTACTCGGACCGACCATACTACGACTTCGCAGTACTACTATAAGGCTGTTATTCCTGGAAATTCTCATATCACCATTATCATGCTCATACTCATCAGAAACCATCCAATGAAAATTTATTTATTTTCAGCTCGGGGAGCGACTTGCATTACTGAATATGCAACGAACAGCTGAACTTCGTGAGAAGAACCAAATGATCCTTCAAAAGAAAAGGGTGCAAGAAGAGCAAATGGAAATGGCAGAAGAGATTCTAGCACGATTTCACGAAGCACAGGCTCTTGAACGGTAGTATTCAGCCTTAATAATGGCAAATAGTATCAATATATTGACAAATATTTGGTAACAATACTATATCTGTGCCGCAACAGGTTTCGCGTTAACCCGCGCCGTGCTGGGGGGGGGGGGGGGGGGGGGTGTTAAGACACCTCCCCCCCTCCCCTCAGGTTTTTCGAGGATAGCGGAAAAACGGCGGCGCGCAGCGCCGCCATTTTTAGCACAGCTGTTCGGGCATCAATTGCCCACATTATGTAAATACCTCGGGTCATCTCAGGTCAGGTCACCAGACCAGGTCACGTGACCCCACCTAAAAAAACTTGTGGTCATACCACAGTCACAGCTTTTGGATGATCGGTTTTACACTTACATGATTTCATAAGGTCATATATATCTACAATTCGTTTATCTTGGAATTTTTATATCCGCGACCTAAGGTCGGGTCAATTTTGTGACCTCCCCATTATTAGTCAATGGGGAAATATTAAAATGCTTCCTATTCCAAGGACACGCAAGATATCAGTATAATTCCTTCTGGATCATGTTATTATAGGCCATTTTGTATTACCTAGGTGCCATTTTTGTGCAATGACCCCTACAGGGTCAGCCGAGGTCATCCGAGGTCACCAACAGTTGTATGTCAATGACTCGACATAATGACGATAGAGAAGTGAAACTGAGACCAATGTGTTTGTCTCATCGAGGCACGTCTTCCCATATGCAAAATGACCTACTTGGGTCACCACTTGACCTTGACCTGAGGTCATTTTTTTGCAGTTGGCCTAACCTGGTCAACACTAATATGAATCGTAGCGCCTTGACGAGACAAACACAATGGCATCAACATGATTGCCTTGCCGTTGTTAGGTAAAAGCTATTCGTGAGAGAAAAAAAAAACTGTTTTTCAATAGCCTTTTTGACATTTGATGAGCTATGGCGCCTAAACTATTGACCTGAGATAAAATCTGAAGGCACTTTGGCGATTTAATTTTTGCAAGAGATTTCCATTGCTTTTTTCTGTTTGTTCCTAGCTATCATAGTTCCTGTGATATCTGGGGATTTCTGGAGCGAAGTCCTAAAACCGGAAAATATGACCTTTGATGACATCTGGTGACCTCAATATTGACTTGAGGAAAAAATATCTGAGTACTTTCGAATGTGCTTGTCGAGAACTTTCGAACGCCTTTTCCGCGTCTTTCTAGCCCTTTTAGTTTTGGAGTTAGAGGGGGGTCTAAACATCCCCCCGGTACGGCGAAGGTGGCGCCTAGCACCGGCACGGCGCGGGTTAAAGGGATTATACGTTTTTTTCCCCAGAATAACTGAGTTACATAGTAAAACTTACTTATAAAGGTGGTATAAGTCACACGGCAGTCCCATTTTTATGGAAATTACCTCTTCTGCACGTAAGGGCATTTCGAAGTGCGCGGTGATGCCACGGCGTACTTTCTGCAGTACTGGCTGAGGCAGGGCCAGTCATCTCGTTTATGTTAATGAAAACACCTCACGTATGGCATACTTCCGGTCACAATAAGCAATATATGATAAAATAAACTTGTTGTTTCCAACGACAGCAGAAGTCACCTAGTTTTTCCCATAAAATTCGATATTTTTCATGAATTTTCATGCCAAAAAATTAATACGCCACCACCAAATTCTCAACGCTAAAGGCCGCAAGGAAAACCCCCACAAAAACCACAAAACCCGAACGAAAAGTATGTAGTAATACAGAGTCCCGTAAGAATTGAATTTAATCATCTTTTTGTGATCCTGTGTAGGAATTGCAGATAATTCAAAGCTCTAAAATTGATGAAAAACGATTAAACGCATGGCATTTCTTGTCTGGCCTAGAGCGTCTTGAATTTAGTAACTCCTTCTTCAATCATCATCCAGATGGCAAAGAGCGTAAGAATTGTCACGTATGCCAAGGTGGTCTTGATATAGCGGCAGAAGGAGTTACTATATACTGATAGCGGGATCTTGCTTCTGAGCTCGTACCACTATTTTGTCTCAGCCGCGCACATTACTGCACCATCGAATTTGATGCAGATTCTAAGATGAAAAGGTGGTGGACAGTAATGCCGATCAAGTACTCGTTATCTGATACAAGTCTCGAAAAACGTCAAAGTTATAACGCTGATAATTGCTGAAATAATGGACTAAATGAGCATTTAGGTCCCTAGTATATGTCTTAAACGTGTTTAAAGCTCATATAACTGCAAAAGAGTGAATTTCCTTGCAGGACGGAAACCCGTATAATCCCTTTAAAGTGAATGTTTCACCTTTGCATTGGTTTTGAACTGAGATAGCCATTATCTTTGGCCGTTATTTAAATGTCGATAATACTAAGGTCATTTTCCCAAAATCTTAGCCGTTTGTAAGCAATATAATTTATAATTTGCTAAATGGGGTCTAGGCTAGTGCCGCCGCTGATTGGCTGGCAGCCACTTTGTCAGCCAATCCCACTTTGTCAGCCAATCAGCGGCGGTCTATAGCTCAATAATGACGCATCATCCCAAATTTAAAAACTTAATTTGTATAAAGTTAAGTGACTTTTCGAGATATAAAATATCACCATCGTTCTCAGCAGCACTTACTTCATATTTTCGACTACAACCAGCGTATATTTGACAACTTTCAGAAAGGTGAAGCATTCCCTTTAAAAGGAATGTTTCATCTTTGTATTGGTTTTGAACTGAGATAGTCATTATCTTTGGCCGTCATTGCAATGTCGAAAATACTAAGGTCATTTTCCACAAAACATAGCCGTTGTTAAGCAATTTAATTTATAGTTTGCAAAATGTGGTCTAGGCTAGTGCTGCCGCTGATTGGTTGACGGCGACTTTTCAGCCAATCCCACTTTGTCAACCAATCAGCGGCTGTCTATAGCTCAATAATGACGTCATCATCCCAAATTTAAAACTCAATTTGTATAAAGTTAAGTTACTTTTAGAGAGAGAAACTATCATCATCGTTTTCAGCAGCACTTACTTCATATTTTCGACTACAACCAGCGTATATTTGACAACTTTAAAAAAGGTAAAACATTCACTTTTAACCCTCGCCCTACGGGGGGGGGGGGGGGGGGGCTGACAGGCTCCCCTGAGGTTTTTCTTGAATAACTTTTGACACATGCATTGCATTTTACTGAAATTTTCGGTAGCTGAGTTTACAACAATTATACGTATGCTGAAAAAAATCGTTGAAATTGGTTGAGAAATTTGGGAAATATTGACGTTTTGATGACGCCATGATGCTAAAAAATAGAAATATTTGAAAAACCGTAGAAAACAGAGTTACAAAGCAAATTGCAAAGCAAATCACCAAAGATACAAAGTGGCATTCTCTTTAAAATGGCAATCTCGGATTTTCACAATTTTGGGTTTTTGACTCCTAAAATAAAATAAAACTGATTTTCTGGGAAAAATCCCCACAAAATCAAAATTTTCAAAGATATTTAAAAAACGGAATATATGTGAGAGAACTGAGTATGGACAATATCCAAACCAAATTTCAAAGCAATATCTTAATTTTTGACTGAGTGATGGCTCCCTAAGTGTACGAAACTGATGACGTCATTTTAAAAGTAACTTTTTTGACTTTTCTGACAAGATACGAACAAATAATTACTTTTTCTGTATCTCTGAGCTAAAACTGGTCTAGGAATATGCCTTTTTATTTACATTTATCAGTTTCTCATTTTGAGGTTTTCTGAAGAGCAAAATCGCTGTTCTGGACGTGGTAAATCCGAGGTCATTCACTTGACCTGGAAGGTCACCCGTTGACCTTAAACCTAAAGTCGCATACTGTTAGATTCCTCTCATGACAGGCAACATGCTGGTTCTTACTGCATTGCTCTAAGTTGCTTGGTTTGGAAGTTAACAGGGGGGCCTGTCAGCCCCCCCCTCCCGTAGGGCGAAGGTGAAAAAAGCTCCCGTAGGAGAAATATTGGTCATTTTCCCACAAAAATGGAGTTATTACTTGAAATCGACAGACGAGACAAAAATATATTGTAAATTGATCACATTTTGCATATAAATCATTTTTATCGAAAGATATTTCAAGTAAAAGTGGACAAGCGTTCCACACTTTTAACCCTCGCCCTTCGGGAGCTTTTTTCACCTTCGCCCTACGGGGGGGGCCTGACACCCCCCTTTAACTTCCAAACCAAGCAACTTAGAGCAATGCGATAAGAGCCAACATGTTGCCTCTCATGAGAGGAATCTAACAGTATGCGACTTTTAGGTTTCCGGTCAACGGGTGACCTTCCAGGTCAAGTGAATGACCTCGGATCGACCACGTCCAGAACAACGATTTTGCTGTCAGAAAAGCTCAAAATTAGAAATTGATAAATGTAAATAAAAAGGCATGTTCCTAGACAAGTTGTCTCAAAAATACAGAAAAGGTAATTATTTGTTCGTAACTTGTCAAAAAAAAGTTCAAAAAAGTTATTAAAAATGACGTCATGAGTTTCTTACACTTAGGGAGCCATCATTCAATCAAAACTATAGATATATGCCTTTGCAATTTTGGTTTGGGTATTGTCCATACTCAGTTCTCTCACACATATTCCGGTTTTTCTAACATCTATGCAAATTTTGATTTTGTGGTGATTTTTCGAAAATCAGTTTTTTTAGGGCTTAAAAGCCCAAACTTTTGGAAATCCGAGATAGCCATTTTAAAGAGAATGCCATTTTGCATCTTTTCTACAACGCGTTTGCCATTTGCTTCAAAACTCTGTTTTCTACGATGTTTCAAATATGTATAGTTTTTCCACTAACATGACGTCATAAAAACATGATTATCTCATCAACTACTTAACCGATTTTAATGAAATTTTTACAACATTCGTATAATTGTTGTACACTAATCAACTGAAAATTGCAGCAAGATGTGCCGCATGTGTAAGAAGTTATTCAAGAAAAACCTCAGGGGGAGGGGGCTGTCAGCTCCCTCCGTAGGGCGAGGGTTATAGGGGAATAATACCTTTTCCCACAAAAAATGGAGTAATCACTTGACATCGACGAAGGAAACCAAAATATATTGTAAATGTATTACATTTTGCATAAAACATTCCCACCGAAAGATATTTCGAGTTAAAGATGATAAGCGTTCCACACTTTTAACGACCGGTGCTCTCAAGTACTCGGTAACGAATTTCGGTGTTGACCAAAATCCGGTAATGCTTTTGGACGAAATGGTATGGAAAATATGCCTTCCACTATGTTTATCGTGATTATGTGTCCTACTGCCCTTAAATATCAACAAATATTGAATAAAAAGGCAACCAAATTAGCAGTTAACGTATCACCCAACGACGGCCTAGTAAGTGGTTGCGACCCTCAATTTGTGAAAATTGGTTCATGTATTTTCAACATTAGGAGTTTTGTTTTGTTTTGTCTCTGTCTGGTTATATATAACACTAGGCTTAACCCGCCATTGGCTGGAGGAGGGGGTCGCCCCCCCCCCCCTGACGGACTTTCGCAATAGCTCAGGAACTAATAGCGCTATCGACGTGAAACTGCAGGTACCTTCTCCTACATTAATTATACGTCATCTGTGCGAAAATAAAGAAATGCATCGATTTTTTTTCTCTCGAAATATAGTGAATTTAGTGACGTCACTATACACGAATTTGACACAAAAATCAGCTAAACTTTAGTAGGCTATACAAATGCCATATTTGCAGCAAAATGCAATAGAAAAACGTTAAAGATAGAAAATTGCAAGGGATACAAAATGGATATCTCGGATTTGTAAAAATCTTGGTTTTTTACCCCCAAAATTTAACAAACCATGTTTTTTTGAAAAAATGCCCTCAAAATCTACATTTTCAAAATTTGCAAAAAACCGGAAGCAGTGATGAAGAACCACATGTGGACAATACCTAAGCCAAATTTAAAAGCAATATCTTTATTGTTGACTGACTTATCGCGCTCCCTAAGTAAGAGTAACTCATGACGCAATATTTTGAAATTGCTTTTTTGGCTTTTAGTGAGCAACTATAAACAAATAAATGTCAGCATTGTATTTATGAGACAAAACTGGTCTAGACACATGCCTTTTTATTTATATTTATCAATTTCAAATTTTGACCTTATTTGACCTGACCTTGACGACGTTGTCACGCTTCTTGGCGCACTTACTTCATTTATGGCCCTATGACTTGTTTACTAATCAACACTCAAACCAGAGATAGTGATGGATCATACTGTTCATCACCATATATAAGTACAT
Source organism: Chirona hameri (assembly GCA_036785665.1). NCBI lineage: Eukaryota > Metazoa > Arthropoda > Thecostraca > Balanomorpha > Balanidae > Chirona > Chirona hameri. The sequence continues at coordinate 19,600 of JAXIVJ010008915.1, read as the reverse complement.
ATTGTTAATTTCCCAAAATGTAATTTTAGAAATACACAAAGTTGTTATTTCACTTTTAAATTGAGATTCGATCAATTTGATACCATGCATGTGTAATAGACTGTTGCAAAATGGACGAAGTTACTCACCCGAAGTTCTACCACTTGGATTCTGCATCCATTGCTCTTCCTGATTTCAAAAGAGTTTTTGTTTCAGCTTTCAGCTGTTTTCAGCATCGTTAAAAATAAAAACCCTTATTTTGTTGGCATCGAAAACTGAGTGCTCTTCCCTCTGTTGTATTATGTTATCCGGGTAGCCCCCATAAAACGCGCCGAGTTTCGAGGCTTACAATTTGTTCTCGGTAATTTCTAAATAAATATGAAGTTGACACTTGGTACGCATGCATACAAAACAATTAATTCTGCGTTAAACAAAAAAGTCATATCAATCGGATATTTAATTTCGATGTTATAATACATTATCTAAACCGGTTCATGAGTTTGAATTGTTTCAAACGTTATTCTGAGCATAATTATTAGAAAAAGTAGAATGAAGTGTAACCTCATTATCCACTGAAGAAGGCTTATAGCCGAAAATATATTTTGGATTTTCTTTTGTTATTTGATACTAATATGAGCATGAGGTTACACTTCATTCTACTTTACATTATCTAAACCCTTAAAAAAAGGTTTCTGACGTTTTTTTATAGTTCCACGCGTGAACGACCTCCAGCCCGGACCACCGCCAACAAACGCAACTTCCACTGTCCGATACTGGCGCGGATGTGAAGTGAAGGTGGAGCTCATCCGCGCCAGTATCGGACAGTGGAAGTCTCGTTTGTTGGCGGTGTCCGGGCTGAAGGTGGTCCGATCGTTCACGCGTGGAAACAAAATCATAAACCCGTTTTTTAATGGTTTAGATAATGTCTTATAACATCGAAACTAAATATACGATTCATATGAAACGTTTTGCCTGACGCAGAATTAATTGTTTTGTATGCGTATCAAGTGTCACAGTTTTATTTATTACCCCCTCAAAAATGGTAAGCCTCGAAACTGGCGCGTTTTGGGGGGCTACCAGAATAACAGAATACAACAGAGGGAAGGGCACTCAGTTTCCCATGCCAAAAAATAAGGGTTTTGATTTTTAACGATGGAAAGCAAGTACATATACTTCTTAAGGAGTTCATGCATGGTGTTCAGCTGAAACAAAAACTGTTTTGAAATCAGGAAGAACAATGGATCAAGAATCCAAGTGGGTGGGTGAGTAACTTCGTCCATTTCGCAACAGTCTAATGTGTAATAAAATAATGCAGATAAATAAATACAAAGGTCATTATTTCCCTTTAAAGGGAAATAATAACATTTTGTTTTTGTTAGCAACAATTTCTTTGGCTATCGTTATGGTATTAACATGATGTGATCTAAATTTAAGAATTAAATAAAATTATTCCCTCATTCAAAGTTGGAAGTTTGGAAAAATTAAAAAGCAAGTACATATACTTCTTAAGGAGTTCATGCATGGTGTCCCATTTGGCGAACTACCGACCAGAGTTCGCCACGGGCCGGGCTGGCCCTATGGGCCATGGGCCTGGCCTGGGCCGGGCTCAACTTTAAGGAAATCACCGGGCTCTGGACAGGCATAGGCTGAGTATGTTGAAGTAATGCGCGCTAGCTCAGGTCAGAGCTTAACAAATATTTTAACCAGCAGTTCACTTCTACAGCAACACACTGTTGCTGTGGCTGTTGCTTTTTTTGATAGCATAGTTGGTTCATCGTTTAGCATTTATAGTATACAAGTAAATATACTAGGATAGTTATTGCAAATTTTGTGAAAATAATGATATGCTTAATCTGAACGGGCCGGACCGGGCCTGGGCCTCAATATTATTCATTTGACCGGGCCTGGTCCGGGCCTGGGCCTCAATATTATTCATTTGACCGGGCCTGGTCCGGGCCTGGGCTTGGTGTTCATGGGCCCGGGCCGGGCCAGGCTGGGGGTTGGTGGGCCCGCGACGAACACTACTAGCGACTCGAGACTAGTACGACGTTCGGTCAATAGATGTCTCTGAAATCCCATCAACCGAGCCAGATGGCAGTTGTCTTGATCTTGAATAAACTTGGCTAATATTAGTCAAAGACCTTGTTTTTCAATTAGTTACATTTTACATTTACACTTTTCCTGGTATTAAATAAATATTTTAAATTGTTTAATTATATTTGTATAACCAATGTATGCACTAATATGGGTATTCAATGTTAATAAATGTTGTATTTAGGCTTTAAGTAGCCCAAAACGCCGAAATTTAGTGTCAGGGCCGAAAATAAAGCCATGTTAGGTAAGAACATAGTGTTTCTAATAATCTCGATCTTCGATATACCTACTTAGTACTTGAGGCAGGGGTGGATCCAGGATTTGCTTAGGCTAGGGGCTGCTGGCCCGAGGGCGGCATATTTCCTCGGTGACAGGGGCGGCATGGTCCAGGGGGGAGTCGATATGTAAATTAAACGGGTCATATGCTTTCCGATGCTTTCCGAGGGCGGCATAATGCGCTCTGAGGGCGGCATAATGCCTTCCGAGGGCGGCGATGTACCTTCCGAGAGCGGCATAATGCGTTGTGAGAGCGGAAAGATGTCTTCTGAGGGTGGCAGGGTGTTTCCAAGAGTGCTACGTGCTGTGGTAGACGCAAGGGCGCCCTGGCGGCCTCCCGAGAACGCTACGGCGCCTTCGGCGCCGGCAAATCCTTTACAAGAACGGCGCCACGGCGCCGGGGTGCCTGAGGGCGCCGTTTTCTAAAGGTCGCCGACCACTGCACTCGCCTAATCGCCTAACGGATGAATTTAACATGGGGCCTATGGGAAGCGCGCTGACTTGTCGCCTAACGACCGAATGCGCGATTAGGCGTGTTCAGCTGACTTTTTCGGCGCGTTGTCGGCGCGTCATTCGTCGCTGAGTAGGCGCGCAGAAGTTGGACATTACATCATAGTTTAAAAATGCCTACATTTTTTCACTTTATTGGTGCTACTTGCAGGAAGGTTCAAATAAAGGGCGCCACCACCTTCCGAAAGTTGGGGGGGGGGGGGGGGAGGCGGTGGTATTTTGAAGTCGATTATTTCCATGCAACGCCCATAGGCGTAATGCTAAAATCCGAAAATGTGGGGGGGGGGGGGGGACACGTCCCCTCATCCCCTCCTGTGGAAGTAAATACAATGATGTACTTTTCGTAAAATATGCAATAAGATTTTTGAGGTGCAGCGTGCTGGTAAACTTTCTTCACGCCTAACGACCGAGAAGTTCAGCATTTTCATGTAGATACAGTGGCGTACCCAGGATTCACTCCAGGAGGGGCACTTTTTAATCAGGGGGCATAAGGTATCCCCACCAAAAAATAATCACTGGATTTGGCCCACTATATTTTTAGAGGCATATTTTCAACTTTAAAAAAAAGATTCATTTTTTTCGAAATAGGGCCCTTCGGGCCCTATTTCCAAAGGGGCACATACGGCAAAGGGGGCACGTACGGACCTTCAGGGGGAGGGGGGGGGGGGGAATTACCCCGTGTGCCCTCCCCCTTGGGTACGCCTATGTGTAGGTATAGATGTCATTTTCAAGCTAAATTTTGAAATTTAGCCTCACGTCCATTCTGGCAATAAAATTAGCCCGTCCTTGACTGGGGTCTCAGCCGAACGCCATTGACTGGTGGGGAGGGGAGGGGGGGATCTTCCGAACCAATCATCGCAGCGAGACGCGCAAGGCGGCATTCGAAAGCTCTTAATGAAGCACATCTAAAGCATTCTCGAAAGGTTCACATTGAAGTCACGGTCAGGTCAAAGGTCAAAATCGAGATATTTGAGTGTATGGGACATAGGTACGAAATACTTTCGCAAGAGCTTGTCTCGAGCTATCTAACGTCGTTTTTCGCTTGTCACTACGTTGCGTGGTTTTCGAGATCATAGGGGAGGGGGGGGGGGGCGAAATCCGCACCCCCCCCCCCCCCTCCAGGGCGTGTAATTATCAGAGGCCCTTCAGGGCGCGTGTTAACGACCGGTACTCTCAAGTAATTGGTAACGAATTTCGGTTCGCACCAAAATCCGGTATTGCCTTCAGCCTTTTGACGAAATGGTATGGAAAATATGTCTTGCATTCATGTAACGGAAGTTAGCCCACATTCAGCCTACATTCAGCCCAGCCTAGATTCGGGCTACCATATGTAGGGAAAAACCTGTATTGCCTCATTTCTCCCTAACCAAACAAGCAATAGTGTTTTCAGGGGTATCAATCAAAAGTACTCATCAGCTCAAAGACAGCCGTGCCGAAAAATCGACACTTTTCCATAGGAAAAAAGTTATAGGTAAAACTATATTTTGGGCCTATGAGGGGGCCCCTACGATTTTCTTCTAAATCGGCACAGACACTCGTCTCTACGAGGCAAGGAATCTGGCTGAAGAGACCATCATTTGCATTGAAGTCTAAGGGGTCAAAACCCTACTTTCTAATGAGTGAAATCTACTTTCCCCATTTTCCCCCAAAGTTTATTTTCAAAACTGCTCAAAATGGGTATCAATCGAAAGCAATCATCAGCCTAAAAACAGCCGTGCCAAAAACATTGACACTTTTTCCATAGGAAAAGATGTATAGGCAAAACTATATTTTGGGCCTACGAGGGGGCCCCTACGATTTTCTTCAAAATCGGCACAAACACTCTTTTCTACGAGGCAAGTAATCTGGCTGAGGAGACCATCATTTGCATTGAAGTCTAAGGGGTCAAAACCCTAGTTTCTAAGGGGTGAAATATACTTTCCCCATTTTCCCCCAAAGTTTATTTTCAAAACTACTCGAAATGGGTATCAATCAAAAACACTCATCAGCCCAAAGACAGCCGTGCCGAAATAAAATCATACTTTTCACATAAGAAAAAAGTTAAAGGCAAAACTATACTTTGGGCCTATAAGGGGGCCCGTACGATTTTCTAATAGTAGGGGCTGTCTTTGGGCTAGGCACAGACACTCTTCTCTACGAGGCAAGTAATCTGGCTGAAGAGACCATTATTTGCATGGAAGTCTAAGGGGTCAAAAACCCCTAGGAAATCTACTTTCCCCATTTTCCCCAAAAGTTTATTTTCAAAACTGCTCCAAATGGGCTGATGAGTGTTTTCGATTGATACCCATTTCCAGCAGTTTTGAAAATAAAGTTTGGGGGAAAATGGGGAAAGTAGATTTCATCCCATAGAAAGTAGGGTTTTGACCCATTAGACTTCAATGCAAATGACGGTCTCTTCAGCCAGATTGTTTGCCTCGTAGAGAAGAGTATCTGTGCCGATTTTGAAGAAAATCGTAGGGGCCCCCTCATAGGCCCAAAATATAGTTTTGCCTATAATTTTTTTCCATATGGAAAAGTTCCGATTTTTTCGGCTCGGCTGTCTTTGGGCTGATGAGTGTTTTCAATTGATACCCATTTCGATTAGTTTTGAAAATCGAATTTGGGGGAAAATTGGGAAAGTAGATTTCACCCCTTAGAAAGTAGGGTTTTGACCCCTTAGACTTCAATGCAAATGATGGTCTCTTCAGCCAGATGACTTGCCTTGTAAAGAAGAGTGTCTGTGCCGAATTTGAAGAGAAGCATAGGGCCCAAAATATAGTTTTGCCTATAACTTTTTCCTATGAGAAAAGCGACGATTTTTTCGGCACGGCTGTCTTTGGACTGATGAGTACTTTCGAGTGATACTCCTGAAAACGCTATTGCTTGTTTGGTTAGGGAGAAATGAGGCAATACAGGTTTTTCCCTACATATGGTAGCCCGAATCTATGCTGGGCTGAATGTAGGCTGAATGTGGGCTAACTTCCGTTACATCTTGCATTCTGTCTATTATGATTATGTGTCCTACTATCCTTAACAATCAACAAACATTGAATAAAAAGATATCCAAATTAGCAGTTAACTTATGCAATATGCACCCAACGACGGCCTAGTTAGTGGTTGCGACCCTCAATGTTATACAAAAATTGTCATAATGGTTTATTTATTTTCAACATTAAGAGTTTTGTATAGTTTTATCTCTGGCTGTGTATAAAATAATGCTTTAGCGTATCAAATAAAACACTTTTTCCAAAACAATCAACAAAGAATAGAAAAAGTGGCAATGAAATCGGAAGTTCATTTTTGTACCCAACGGCAACCTATTTAGTGTCGGCGACAGGCACGTAGCCAGGATTTTGTCCAGGACGGGGGGGGGGGGGCGCCTGGAAAGGGCCCCTTCCCGAGCGTTGAAAGGGCCCCTTCCCAAGCGTTGAAAGCCCCCCCCCCAAAAAAAAACGGATGAAAAGGCACGTTACAAGGATGGAAAATGCAGTATGACAGGTATTGCATGGGCCATACCAGCTTTTAGGAGCTGGACTTAGCAAACTGCCATATCAACTTTGGAACCAGCGACACCAATTTGGAATCAGCTATACCAACTTGGAATTTCTTAAGCTCAAGACCTGGAACTCTTAAACAAATTGCGCCGCGGAGCAGCGCGCAAATTTGGGGTCGTATGCCCTGGATATGCTTTCTCAGCAATGCGTCGCATTGCGTATGGTGCGGACCTCTAAAATTGCTATATTGTGCGTTTAAAAGTGCGGTAAAAAGTCCTGAAGTGAACTATTTTGCCGAATTATATAGGAAAGTAGCAACATAGCACATAAATGCGCCTAGAAACAGGCCGCTTTTTTTCCTAACCCGCATATCATTTAATTTGTAGTTAAATTGCGCCGCGGAGCAGCGCGAATTTTTTTAGTTTTATTCCCTGGACAACTGTATTCTTGCAGTTGAAAGGCACTTCATATCGTCTAAGGGTCCCTCTGACCTTTACAACGCCCTTCCGGCCTGTTCAGGGACTCATCTGGGATCCGCGAAGCGAAAAGACATGATGTGGAGTGGGTGATATATATATATATAATACAAAGAGGGCTTACTCTAAAGGAAAAATTAAAATCGGAGCTTTCGGGTATATTGTAGCACCCTGACGAAGGGTGTTACAATATACCCTAAAGCTCCGCTTTTAATATTTGTTATTGTGGAGTAAGTCCTCTTTGTATTTAATCTTCATCTGGGATCTCTACGTGCTTAGACCCTTCCGGTCTCACCAGGGACTCCTCTGACCTTCCAAGAAGCCCCTCTTGTGTGTCAAGGGGCCCATTCGGTCTGATCAGAGGTCCTTCCGACCTGGCCAGGGACTGCACTGGGTGCTTTGTCGCCCTGCCGACATGCTCAGGGGCAGGGGCGGCGGATTGCGGGGCGCACAGGGTACACCCCCCCAGTTTAAAATCCTTGGGGGGGGGGGGCAAAACGGTAATTTTGCCTCCCAGATTGAGCAGGCTGAAATCTGGGGGCAAAATGACCCTTATGCCCTCCCCCTCCCCCTTCCCAGGATTTTCGACTGGCTGGCATTTTTGGTACCCTACCCCCGCAATCCGCCGCCCCTGCTCAGGGGCCCCTCCGACCTGCCCAGGGGTCGGAGGGGAACTCATCCGGCATGTCTGGCTAGGAACTCATCCGGCATGTTCGATGGGCCTTCCGACCGGCCCAGGTACCCTTTCGGTCTTGCCAGGGGCCCCTCTAACTTGCCCAGGAGCCCCTCCGATCTGCCCAGCGACTCTTCGGGTTGGACTGCGCTGGCTGCTTTGTCGCCCTGCCGACATGCTCAAGGGGCACCCCGACTTGCCCTGGGGCCCCTCCGTGCTGGCAAGGGGCCAATTCGGCATGTTCTGGGGCCCTTCTTACCCGTCCAGGGGTCCTTTCGGTCTGGTCAGGAGCCCCTCCGATCTGCACGGGGCCCTTTTAACTTTCCAGGGGCCCTCTGGTCTTTCCAGGGGCCCTCCAGCCTTCTAAGGGGCCCTTCCGACCTGGAAAGGGACTGCGCTGGCTGCTTTGTCGCCTTGCGACATGCTCCGAGGTCCCTCCGACCTGCCCTGCCCCCCCCCCCCCCCGTGGTGACTAGGGGCCCATTCGGCATGTTCAGGGGCCCTTCTGACCCACCTAGGGGCCCTTTCGGTCTGGGCAGGGGCCCCTCTGGCCTGCACAGGAGCCCTTTTAACTTCCCAGGGGCCCTCTGGTCTGCCCAGGGGCCCTCCAACATGCTCAGGGGCCCTTATGACCTGGCAAGGGATTGCGCTGGCCGCTTTGTCGCCCTGCCGACATGCTCAGGAGCCGCTTGACATGCCCAGGGGCCCTCTGTGTTGGCTAGGGGCCCATTCGACGTGCTCAGGGATCCCTCTGACCCGCTCAGGTGCCCTTTCGGTCTGGCCAGGGGCCCATCTGACATGCACAGGGCTCTATTGAACGTCCAAGGTGCCCTCTGGTCTTTCAGAGAGAGCCCTGGTGGCTTTAAAGGGCCTCTGTAGTCCTCTAAACTCACTAAAGACCACGCTTCGCGTGGTAAAGAGCCTATGATACCGCGCTTCGCGCGGTTTCGTCGGCCCTTTTCGGCGCGCGCAGCGCGCCGAAAAGGGCCTTCCTGGTCTCCAGGGGGGGGGGGGGGGCCTTGGCTACGTGCCTGGTCGGCGATTTGTTTCAGGGACATTGTCACAGCGCTTTCAAAGGAAAGAAAAGCGCCATATATGTCACGCCAGATATAGAGAATGAGCATACCGTTCGTTACCAGATATAAGTACCTACATATATTTAAATTTTCCCAATTTTAATTATCGAAATATCAAAATTGTGATTTTACTTTTAAATTGAGACACGATAAATTGAATACCATACATCTGTCATAAGATAATGCAGAAAAATAAATCAAAAGGACAATACTGCCTTTTTACAATAATGCCTTCGAAGCCAAAACTTTCGCAATCGTTTTCAACTTTCATTGATTTTCAGGTCTTTAACTTTAGCTATTCATTCGTTTCTGTCTTCTTTTTCCGTAAAGCTGCTTAGTACAGATTCATTGATTCATTGTAAATCAATCTGAAAGTGGTTTTGGACTTAAATTATCCAAGCATCGCATTTCACTTGTCGCTTATGCTTCTGCAGTGTTTTGAACCTCTCTGCCAGTGCTGTTGCCATGTGGCGCTTTGTTGTGTGACTTGGTCGGCTCACTGGTGGCGTTTGCGACTGACGGTGTCGGCAGGCGGCAGCAGCGGGAACGGTCAGCCCAGCAGCCGCCGCCCGCCACCTCGGAGCGGCTTCACAAGCTGCAGAGCGAGTTCGAACTGAAGCGCGCAGAGCGGCTGCGACGCGCCGCCCGCCGGCGGGCTGAGCGGCAGCCGCGGCGACATCTGACGGCGGCGACAGTAGCGTCTCTAGCGGCGGGTGTCAGAAGTGCGCCGCCGGGAGTGGGCTGTTCGTCAGTGGCGGGCGGTGTGAGCCAGAGGCGCACCAAGAGCGATAGCTGCGTCAGGCTGGGAAGTCAGACGCAGAGCACCAGGGTCAGTGCATTCCAGTCGTTTGAGAGTGTCGCTAGAGACCTGGGTAGTCACGATTGAAGCAAGTCGACAGAAAATACGTCACAGGCCGCATTTAGGGAAGGCTCGCCTCACTGACTTGAAGTTGCTTCGTAAATGTTTCTCGACATGCTATAAAGAACAGAACAATGTCTTACTGAAGGCCAATAATATACTGATGTCTCTTGATCATTTTGTGATCATTCATTTGCTTTTTGTTCTGTTATCAATTTATGAAATGAGCTAATTTATTATGGCATATTCCGTACCGTTTGCACGTATATTTGCAAGAAAGGATCATATTATTATATATTTATAAATAATATACTTTGAGTGAAAATGGTGCGTGTGGGTATTCCCAAAACTTGGAAATAATGAACGCATGACAAATTTCTGAAGATTGTGTATGGGTTTAATTTCTTTTCACAAATTCTTTCCAACATTTTGCTTCGATAGGTTTCTGTATGGGGTCTCGGATCGCTAAAGGGATTTACGTGTATGGGTAGCACAGTTTGCATGGATAGCTTGCATAACTTGTAAAGTCTGCAAGCACAGATGAGTGGATCGCATGGATTTCGCAAGACCGCAAATCTGCCCTTTATCCTTTGGAACCGCATTATCTTTACCGAATGAGAATAAACACCAGGGTCCTAGCATTGGGAAATTTGGGTGGAAAATGACACCCTATATGGATACTATTTTTCCACTCTTTTTCCTGAGTTTTACTGTGAATTTTCCACTCCTAATTTTAAAATGTATTTGTTAATTGGAAACCTGATACTGATTTATGGATGTAATGATAGGGACAGCCTGTGGATGGAAAGACAGGTAATAATTGGAATAGGTAATAACTAATTTTGGTGAGCAGGTAATTGGGTGATAAAGCCTGGTACATATACTTTTTGGTTGAATTTGCCACTCTTTATACTTATTTTTAGTCGGAATTTTCCACCCCGCACCCCACTACCAACGCGATTATAGGAGCCTGATAAACACTCGACAGTTATACCGCCCGACGGGTTCTCCAGGCTTCCTATTTGAATTGACTCACCTAAACATCTGGCACACATCCGGTTAAAACTATCAAACTAATCTTCTTACGATGCTGTCAAAAGTACACGTTTGCTGGTGATGGAACATCAATGGAACATGGTGATGGAACACGACGTGTTCAGCGTTCACCCGAAGTGTTGTTTTTGTAGTATTGACGTTCTTGGATTTTGACGTCATAAGTACTCACTCTCCATTACTCCATACTCACTCTCCATTACTCCATACTCACTCTCCATTACTCCATACTCACTCTCCATGACTCCATACTCACTCTCCATCAGGGGCGTAGCCAGGATTTCGGCCAGGGGGGGGGGGCCAAACGGGATCAGAGGGGCCCTCGTAGCCAATTGGGGGCCCACACACTGGCGGATCTAGGGTTCGAGTTTGGGGGTAAAAATTTATATCCCATCAAACCCATCAAACCGCCTGAAATCAGCACAAAATGTACACATTTCCTGATAAGAAAATCTAAGCAACTTTATCTAAGGAAGTTTGTTTTAAATCAGCTATCAATGCATAAGCAAGCGAAATCCGATGAGTTTTCAGAAATGTGTGAGACTTTTTGGAATTCCCCCCCTCCTAAAAAAACTTGGCAGATCCAGGGGAAAAGGGGTCATAGCAGCCGTCAAACCGCCTGAAATCAGCACAAAATGTACACATTTCCTGATAAGAAAATCTAAGCAACTTTATCTAAGGAATGTTTGTTTTAAATCAGCTATCAATGCATAAGCAAGCAAAATCTGATGAGTTTCCAGAAATGTGAGACTTTGGGATTCCCCCTAAAAAAAAATCCGTGCCCCCCCCCCCCCCCCCCACCACCAACACCCATCCCAAACGTCTTCTTCCAAACGTCCAGACCCCAATACATTTTGTCCTAACGTCACAATAACTTCACGCGCATCCACATGAGGGCTTGCGCTGTTATTGTAGCTCGTTGGCTATGCTACCAAATGCTGTCATATTTAGGGAAATAGGAGGTCGGACAGATCATTTTGTAACCAACGCTTAAAAGTCGATAACATTAACTCGGTAGGCCTGAGGCAGGCACGTAGCCAAGGGGGGGGGGGGGGGAGTGGGGGAGACTACCCCCCCCCCCCCCGCCCTGGAGGCCCGGCGGGCCCTTTTCGGGCGCGCAGCGCACCGAAAAGGGCCGACGAGACCACGCTCATGGACTACGCGAAGCGTGGTCTTTAAGAGTTTAGAGCATTTCAGAGGTTCTTTAGGGGCACCAGGGCCCTTTCTGAAAGACCAGAGGGCCCTTGGACGTTCAGCAGAGCCCTGTACATGTCAGAAGGGCCCCTGGACAAGCCGAAAGAGCCCCTGAGTGGGTCAAGGGGCCCCTGAACACGTCGAATGAGCACCGAGCCAGCACAGAGGGACCCCTGGGAAGGTCGGAGAGGCCCCTGAGCATGTCGGCAGGGCGACAAAGCAGCCAGTGCAGTCCCTTGCCAGGTCTTAAGGACCCCCTGAACAGGCTGGAGGGCCCCAGGACAGACCAGCACCAGAGGGCCTCTGGGAAGTTAAAAGGGCCCCTGTGCATGTCAGAGGGGCCCCTGACCAGACCAAAAGGGCCCCTGAACATGCCGAATGGGCTCCTAGTCAGCACGGAGGGGCCCCAGGGCAGGTCGAAGGGCCCTCTGAGCATGTTGACAAGGCGACAAAACAGAAAGCGCAGTCTCTTGCCAGGTTGGAAGGGCCCCTTAGAAGGCTGGAGGACTCCTGGGCAGACCAGAGGGCCCTTGTGAAGTTCAAAGGGCCCCTGTGCATGTCAAAGGGGCCCCTGACCAGACCGAAAGGGTCCCTGAGCAGGTCAGATGGCCCCTGATTACGTCGAATGGGCCTCTGGCCAGCACAGAAGGACCCCTGGGCAGGTCGGAGAGGCCCCTGAGGATGTCGGCAGGGTGAAAAAGCAGCCAGTGCAGTCCCTGGCCAGCTCGGAAGGGCCCCTGAGCAGGCTGGAGGGCCCCTGGACAGACCAGAGGGCCCCTGGACAGACCAAAGGGCCCCTGGACAGATCAGAGGGCCCCTGGAAAGTTGAACCTCACAAAATAAAGTGGCCGAAATCCGTAGAGTTTTTCTCTTCTTTTTTTTCTTTTTTTTCTCTTTTTTTTTTTGGGGGGGGGGGGGTTAACGCTCTGGAAGGGGCTCTTTCGAGGCGCCGCCCCCCCCCCCCCACACACACACACCCTGGACGAAATCCTGGCTACGTGCCTGGCCTGAGGGGCTCTCGAAATGCCTGAGGGGCCCTCGAAATGTCTGAGGGGCCCTCGAAAGGAATTGGAGAATGGAGGCCCTGGGAAGGCCTGAGGGGCCCTCGAAATAAATACCAGCTCTTAAATGCTGTTATTTATTCGTGTTAGATTTGTTCGTGGACGTTCTTTATGCGACATAAGGCGTTTTCCGGGCACCTGACACCATCCAAAAACACTGGGGCCTTCGGCCACAGGGGGCCCTCGCTCGGTCGCCAGAGAGGCCCGCCTGGCCTCCAGGGGGGGCCATGGCCCATTTCCCCCCCCCCTTGGCTACGCCACTGCTCTCCATTACTCCATACCCACTCTATATTACTCCATACTCACTCTACATTACTCCATACTCACTCTCCATTACTCCATACTCACTCGCCATTACTCCATACTCACTCTCCATTACTCCATACTCACTCTCCATTACTCCATACTCACTCTCCATTAATCCATACTCACTCTCCATTATTCCATACTCACTCTCTATTACTCCATACTCACTCTCCGTTACTCCATTCTCACTCTCCATTACTCCATACTCACTCTCCATGACTCCATATTCACTCTCCATTACTCCATACTCACTCTCCATTACTCCATACTCAATCTCTATTACTCCATAATCACTCTCCATTACTCCATACTCATTCTCCATTACTCCATACTCACTCCACATTACTCCATACTCACTCCACATTGCTCCATACTCACTCTATATTAAACCATACTCACTCTCCATTACTCCATACCCACTCTCTATTACGCCATACTCACTCTATATTACTCCATACTCACTCTCCATTACTCAATACTCACTCTCCATTACTCCATACCCACTCTCCATTACTCCATACCCACTCTCCATTACTCCATACTCACTCTACATTACTCCATACTCACTCTCTATTATTCCATACTCACTCTCCATTACCCCATACTCACTCTCCAGCACTCTATATTCACTCTCCATTACTCCATACCCACTCTCCATTACTCCATACTCAATCTCCATTACTCCATACTCACTCTCCATTACCCCATACTCACTCTCCATTACTCCATACTCACTCTCCAGCACTCCATATTCACTCTCCATTACTCCATACTTACTCTACATTACTCCATACTCACTCTCCATTACTCCCTACTCACTCTCCATTACCCCATACTCACTCTTCATTACTCCATACTCACTCTCCAGCACTCCATATTCACTCTCCATTACTCCATAATCACTCTCCATTACTCCATACTCACTCTCCATTACTCCATACTCACTCTATATTACTCCATACTCACTCTACATTACTCCATACTCACTCTTCATTACCCCATACACACTCCCCATTACTCCATACTCACTCTACATTACTCCATACTCACTCTCCATTACTCCATACTCACTCTCCATTACTCCATACTCACTCTACATTACTCCACACTCACTCTGCATTACTCCATACTCACTCTCCATTACTCAATACTCACTCTCCATTGCACCATACTCACTCTATATTACTCCACACTCACTCTACATTACTCCATACTCACTCTCCATTACTCCATGATCACTCTCCATCACTCCATACACACTCTCCATTATTCCATAATCACTCTCCATTACTCCATACTCACTCTCCATTACTCCATACTCACTCTCCATTACTCCATACTCACTCTCCATTACCACATGCTCACTCTACATTACTCCCTACTCACTCTCCATTACTCCCTACTCACTTTCCATTACTCCATACCCACTCACCATTACTCCATACTCACTCTCCATTACTACATACTCACTTTACATTACTCCATACTCACTCTCCATTACTCCATACTCACTCTCCATTACTCCATACTCACTCTCCATTACTCCATACTCACTCTCTATTACTCCATAATCACTCTCCATTACTCCATAATCACTCTCCATTATTCCATACTCACTCTCCATTACTCCATAATCACTCTCCATTACTCCATACTCACTCTATTACTCCATAATCACTCTCCATTACTCCATACTCACTCTCAATTATTCCATACTCACTCTCCATTACTCCATACTCACTCTACATTACTCCATACTCACTCTCCATTACTCCATACTCACTCTCCATTACTCCATACTCACTCTCCATTACTCCATATTCACTCTCCATTATTCCATACTCACTCTCCATTACTCCATACTCACTCTCCATTACTCCATACTCACTCTACATTACTCCATACTCACTCTCCATTATTCCATACTCACTCTCCATTACTCCATACTCACTCTATATTACTCCATACTCACTCTCTATTACTCCATACTCACTCTCCATTACTCCATACTCACTCCCCATTACTCCATACTCACTCTCCATTACTCCATACTCACTCTCCATTACTCCATACTCACTCTCCATTACTCCATACTCACTCTCCATTACTCCATACTCACTTTCCATTACACCATACTCACTCTACATTACTCCATACTCACTCTACATTACTCCATACTCGCTCTCCATTACTCCATACTCACTCTCCATTACTCCATACTCACTCTCCATTACTCCATACTCACTCTCCATTACTCCATACTCACTCTACATTACTCCATACTCACTCTCCATTACTCCATACTCACTCTCCATTACTCCATACTCACTCTACATTACTCCATACTCACTCTCCATTACTTCATACTCACTCTCCATTACTCCATACTCGCTCTCCATTACTCCATACTCACTCTTCATTACTCCATACTTACTCTCCATTACTCCATACTCACTCTCCATTACTCCATACTCACTCTCCATTACTCTATACTCACTCTCCATTACTCCATACTCACTCTCCATTACTCCATACTCACTCTCCATTACTCCATACTCACTCTACATTACTCCATACTCGCTCTCCATTACTCCATACTCACTCTCCATTACTCCATACTCACTCTCCATTACTCCATACTCACTCTCCATTACTCTATACTCACTCTACATTACTCCATACTCACTCTCCATTACTCCATACTCACTCTCCATTACTCCATACTCACTCTCCATTACTCCATACTCGCTCTCCATTACTCCATACTCACTCTTCATTACTCCATACTTACTCTCCATTACTCCATACTCACTCTCCATTACTCCATACTCACTCTCCATTACTCCATACTCACTCTCCATTACTCTATACTCACTCTACATTACTCCATACTCACTCTCCATTACTCCATACCCACTCTCCATTGCTCCATACTTACTCTCCATTACGCCATACTCACTCTCCATTACTCCATACTCACTCTCCATTACTCCATACTCACTCTATATTACTCCATACTCACTCTCTATTACTCCATACTCACTCTCCATTACTCTATACTCACTCTCCATTACTCCATACTCACTCTACATTACTCCATACTCACTCTCCATTACTCCATACTCACTCTCTATTACTCCATACTCACTATTCATTACTCCATACTCACTCTCCATTACTCCATACTTACTCTCCATTACTCCATACTCACTCTCCGTTACTCCATACTCACTATCCATTACTATATACTCACTCTCCATTACTCCGTACCCACTCTCCATTACTCCATACTCACTCTCCATTACTCCATACTCACTCTCCATTACTCCATACTCACTCTCCATTACTCCATACTCACTCTAAATTACTCCACACTCACTCTCCATTACTCCATACTCACTCTACATTACTCAATACGCACTCTCCATTACACCATACTCACTCTATATTACTCCATACTCACTCTCCATTACTCCATACTCACTCTTCATTACTCCATACTCACTCTACATTACTCCATACTCACTTTCCATTACTCCATACTCACTATCCATTACCACATACTCACTCTCCATTACCACATACTCACTCTCCATTACTCCCTACTCACTTTCCATTACTCCATGCCCACTCTCCATTACTCCATACTCACTCTCCATTACTCCATACTCACTTTACATTACTCCATACTCACTCTCCATTACTCCATACTCACTCTCCATTATTCCATACTCACTCTCCATTATTCTATACTCACTCTCCATTACTCTATACTCACTCTACATTACTACACACTCACTCTCCATTACTCCATACTCACTTTCCATTACTCCATACTCACTCTACATTACTCCATACTTACTCTCCATTACCACATACTCACTCTACATTACTCCATACTCACTCCACATTACTCCATACTCACTCCACATTACTCCATATTCACTCTCCATTACTCCATACTCACTCTCCATTACTCCATACTCACTCTCCATTACTCCATACTCACTCTCCATTACTCCATACTCACTCTCCATTACTCCATACTCACTCTTCATTACTCCATACTCACTCTCCATTACCACATACTCACTCTACATTACTCTATACTCACTCTCCATTACTCCATACTCACTCTCCATTACTCCATACTCACTATCCATTACTCCATACTCACTCTCCATTACTCCATACTCACTCTACATTACTCCATCCTCACTCTCCATTACTCCATACTTACTCTCCATTACTCCATACTAACTCTCTATTACTCCATACTCACTCAACATTACTCCGTACTCACTCTCCATTACTCCATACTCACTCTCCATTACTCCATACTCACTCTCAATTACTCCATACTCACTCTCCATTACTCCATAATCACTCCCTATTACTCCATACTCACTCTACATTACCCCATACTCACTCTCCATTACTCCATACATACTCTCCATTACTCCATACTCACTCTCCATTACTCCATATTCACTCTCCATTACTCCATACTCACTCTACATTACCTACTCCATACTCACTCTCCATTACTCCATACTCACTTTCCATTACTGCATACTCACTCACAATCACTCCATACTCACTCTCCATTACTCCATACTAACTCTTCATTACTCTATACTCACTCTCCATTACTCCATACTCACTCTACATTACTCCATCCTCACTCTCCATTACTCCATACTCACTCTCCATTACTCCATACTCACTCTCCATTACTCCATACTCACTCTACATTACTCCATACTCACTCTACATTACTTCATACTCACTCTCCATTACTCCATACCTACTCTCCCTTATTCCATACTCGCTCTTCATTACTCCATACTCACTCTCTATTACTCCATACTCACTCTACCTTACTCCATACTCACTATCCATTACTCCATACTTATTCTACATTACTCCATACTCACTCTCCATTACCTACTCCATACTCACTCTCTATTACCTACTACATACTCACTCTCCATTACTCAATGCTCACTCTATATTACTCCATACTCACTCTCCATTACTCCTTACTTACTCTCCATTACTCCATACTCACTCTCCATTACTCCATAGTTACTCTCCATTACCACATACTCACTCTCCATTACCTACTCCATACTCACTCTCCATTACTCCATACTCACTCTATATTACTCCATACTCACGACTTTTTACTCACTCTCCATTACTTCATACTCACTCTCCATTACTACATACCCACTCTCCATTACTCCATACTCATTCTCCATTACTCCATTCTCACTCTCCATTACTCCATAATCACTCTCCATTACCCCATACCTCACTCTCCAAGTGAGTATGGGGTATATATTCACAACGATTTTATTTATTTCGGCCTTTCGTCGATTGATCCGTCGGCCGGTCTGATGAGGGGAAGACCGTTCGGTGGAGTTGCCGTGCTGTGGCGTAATGCTCTTGCTTCTCGCGTTAAGCCGATGACTTATGACGATGATCGCATTGTAGGCTTAGAATGCAACCTAGGTGGCACTAAAATTATTTGTATTGGAGTATACTTGCCCTATAGTACACACCTGAATTTTGAGAGATATGTTTATTACTTGGCCAAACTAAAAACCATAATTGACGACTTTGACTCGCCGTATGTGTGTGTGCTGGGTGACTTTAACGCGGACATAGTGAAAGCGACTGAGTTTGGTAAAGAGCTTGCGTCATTTTGTAATGATTCCCAGTTATCCATTGCAGATGTCATGCATCTCCCTGGTAATTCCACGACACATGCTAATGACGGACATGGCACGGAGTCATGGCTCGACCATATCGTCTGTACTAAAGGCTTCCTTGAAGTTATCAGTGATATTGGCATTGATCAGGCTATTTTAGTTCTGATCATTTTCCCGTATTCATCAAAATTGAAATTCAGGGTTGTGATCTCAATTCTGATATTTCTGATGCAGGAATGGATGAGAGGTGGGTCGTCGACTGGGCTTCATTGGGACCAGACGACCTCCAGGTGTACGCCTCTGCTGTAGAAGATAGTTTGGGCCAAATTGATGTACCGTATGAATTAATGCATTGTGCTGCTTGCTCCAGACTTGATCACTGTAGTGCTATTAATGCATATTACGAACACGTAATTACATGCCTAAGAAGAGCCTCTGAGGCGACAATATCGAAAAATTTAGGTTGCAAAACAAGACGGAATATTCCTGGCTGGAATGAATTTGTTCAGGACAGTCATATTCTTCTTTGTGATGTTTATGCATTATGGGCACTAGTGGGCGAACCCCGGGATGGATATATTTATCGTCAACTACGCTTAGCGCGGTCACGGTTTAAATATGCATTACGCTATTGTTTGCGCCATGAAAAGGAATTGAGGGCTAAGTCTCTGGCTGACAAACTGGTTAAAAATCCTTACAGTATGGCTGCATTCTGGAAAGAGGTGAAAAGGCTGAATAGCAGCCCGCCTCTCGCTCCATCGATTAACGGTATTTCGGGTGAGGGAAATATTGCTGACATGTGGAGGGATCATTTCTCAGACATTTTGAATAGTGTGAGAAATACAGAATGTAA
>JAXIVJ010008914.1:5000-53395 GCA_036785665.1 Chirona hameri | reverse complement strand
ATGATAACTGATTATTTTAAGGTCTTGTCATTAGGTGGCCTCTGAGGTCATGTCAATGACCCAAAAGTCATCAAAATTGTAAAGGCGTATAAATGGAATTTTATCGAGCTAGAATCGTGAATGAGCATATCATCATGCTTAAAGGAAATAGTTCACCCTCAACATTAGTTTTAAACTGAGATAGCAGTTTTGTTGCCCGTGTTGGGAAAACCCTATCTGCGAATTTTCTTGACTGGAAAGACTCTCCAGCCGAATATATATTTTTTTTTTGGCGAAGGAATGCGGTGCTGGCGAAATAATGTTGTACTGGTTCTAGCCCGGGCAGAGGCTATACCATCAGCCAATTAGCTTGCAGCTGGGTGCTAGAAAGCGAACCGCCGGCCGTCGGTTGGCACATCTCCATAGCCAGTCTATCCTTCCGCGACTACTTTCGAATCTGATTGGCTGAAACATTTTTTACATTCGCGTGACGTCAGGGCTCTGACTCAGAGAGTATGCATATAGTTTTGATAAACAATACAAATGTACGGCCCTCTGTCCTGAATCGGCGCGATATAAGGCCATTTTTGACAATATAAAAAGAAATTGTATTACAAAATATAATCAAATCGTGTTTGGTAAAACAATTCCAAGGTGAACTATTTCCTTTAATGGGTGTTAAATTCGTAATCAGCGTCACAAAATGTCCTACAAACTGACAAATTCCAAAAAGGTCATGTCAGGTCATCTGAGGTCAGTGACCCCGGTTGACCTGTGGAAGCGCATGACCCCAGTGGAACATATAACTATGTAAAATGGATCCCAAATTTGAAATCAGCGTCACAAAATGTCCTAGAAACCGCCAGAAGCCCAAACAAGAAATATAAGGTCATCAAAGGTCAATGACCTCAGTTGACCTCTGAAAAGAACAATCGAGGTCACAATATCAGTGGAAACCACAACTGTCACCTGGAAACACCTGTACATATGCTCATGAACAACAAACACTCGGAAACTGCACAAGTTACAAGCATCGATACTGCGGGACGCCAGTTGCGCCTGACATGACCTTGAGAAACAGGTCATAAGTCACGGTTCATATGGGTTAGAAATTCAAATTTTGCAGAGTATATGCAAAATGTTTTAAAAGTAGGATACTGAAAGTTCCATTGAAATCGGTTAGAAACTACGCGAGGTATTGCAGAAAAACCGAGGGGGAATGGAATCCATCCCCCACGTTCCGCCTCCATTGATCATGATTAGGTATCCATCAGACCATAATGCACGCCGTTAGACCATAAGAGTAAGCCATATCAGACGATGAAAACTTCAGGAAAAACGACCAAACCGTCAGGGTCAACCATCAGACCATGATACCATCAGTAAGGTCCAACATGAACTGAAAATGTCACGACGCTTCTTTCCCGGCACCGCACAAGCTCGTGTACCTATAACAAGAATTCATGTGATTTTTTTAGTAATGATCGTTGAAACTGGGAAATACCTGACTCAGATTACCTGGGAAACAACGTAAATACATGGATTCTCGTCAGAATCCAAGGTTACCATGCCATCTACAAATCGCGTTCGTGCATATATTTGCTTGGATTTCGGAGACCGATTATATATGGGCGACTGGAAAGTTGGTGTGGCACCGCCACACCAGTTCCAAAGTTGGTGTGGCAGCTGCCACCCTGCAACACCACTTCTGACGCCTATGTCTGTTATTCTAGTGTTATGGTTTAATCATATATTAGATGTACTTTTTCACTAAGAGCTTCCCTATCCTCAATACAAACATTTTTTTAACAAATATCTCATAACACAACCCTCATTTGTTTTGTTTTTAAGCCAGGGGGTGAGCGCTAGAGACATCTATATTTCCGATATGAGCTTCACTATCGTCTTGGAGGAGAACGGTTTCGCGATAGGAAAAATTAATTATTTTGAAGTGTAGTTCACTATGTTCATGATCGATCGATAGCAAGTTTGTTTAAATATCAGAGCGTTATTGTTCGAAACAACCACATCTGCATCGTTACATCATGACATATTGCCTGCTATTGAAAATCATCGTTAAAATATTTTCCTCCGTTATTATCACCTGCATCCATATCCCTATTTTTGTTTTCACGTTTTGCCCGGAAACGGCTTTAGCAACTGTTGAGTTTTCTTCCTTGCAGAAACAACATGTAAAATATGATAGCATGTATTTTCTCAGTTTATAGCACGCACACAGACATAACACACACGAAACGAGGAGAATAAATATGACTATTTACAGGTCTATATAAATATCGTCTACGTCAACGTCCTGGTCCAAACAGAAAACATGACACATCTGGTTATTCAAACACATCGCTGTCATCATCTGGGTGTCATAGTCAAATGGGAGTCATTCCGTATTCATCAGGAAAGGTGACTGCCGAGTGTTCACAATTACAATCATCTCAGAAGGGATTTGCGATCCACAGAATATAACCTGCACTGATCTGAGCTCAACACAATTGAAAGACTATCTGCGCGGTGTCGGATGGGTTTAAATCACTCGAAGACAAGAGCAACACTAGGGTGTCACACAAAAAAAAACACTTTTGCGTCGGTGCAAGCTTGCCAATTGACACGGCGTTCTTCTCTGGGCCAGTAACAAGTATGCCAAATTTAATTTCGATCCTTTAGAGCCTTTTGACGGAATTAAAGTTTACTCTACTCGACAAGAGTTTTCAAATGAGCATAAGCGGAGGTATGTACAAAGACTTTGATTTCTGACTTTTTGGGTTGGGTACTTACTGAAATTTGTCATATCCGACGTTTATGTGCAGCATTTTTCGGCTATTTTGATTTTTTTGAAGCCAAAATAATTATTTCACCGCCCCAAACCGTGTATTTCATGCGTTTTCGATTAGGTTCCTTAGGAATGTCATTAGGTACCTTAGGAATGTGGTACTTTACGGATGGTTATAAAAGTATTGTGAAAACGGCTACTATAATCTCCGGGGGGACCAAAACTCAAAGGATGGAAATGAAATTTGGCATACTTGTTATTGGGCTAAAGAAGAACGCCGTGTCAATTGGCAAGCTTGCACCGGCGAAAAAGTGTTTGTTTTTTGGGACACCCTAAGCAACACGGGCGTCATCTTCCCTCTGTGCTGATGGTGAGGTTTTCTCATTAGAATCCGTAGGATTTCTGCGGTTCAACCACGCTCTCCTCTTGTCCGGAGGCTGCCCCACCAAGATTGGCCTCTCCCTCGTACTGAAATCGAGACAAAAATGTTATCTGCGTGGGTATAAACATTATGATATGCGTGATTATGCTGGCATTATTGCATTGTTGTCTACAGCTTTTACTGTAAAACGAGTGAATGGAAGGTCTTATTTTTATCTAGAAGTTCATGTTTTGAGTGAGCAATGAACTAAGAAGCAATATACCAGTGACTAAGCAATAAACGCGAAAAGTTGGGTAATTATTCGTTTTTTAGCTTAAAATAAGTTTCCAAACATGCATTCCTAAATAAAAATAACGCCTTCCATTCAGTCGATTTACATTTGTCTGTTAAACAAATATTCTTAGATTTTACTGTGTTCCCTTATTACGTTTACCTTTTATCCTGTCACACGAAACTGTTGGCAGGAATTATGGGGACGAAAAAAAAACATTGTTGACGATCCAAGACATTACACTTTTACCTGAATATCGACGACATATCCGGTGTCGGCACCGACCGAGTAGTTGACGATCTGCATACGACCGTCCGGCATCAGCACATAGTAGGAGCCAGACGTGCTGTCGCCCTCGCGGGTCTCCTGCTGGCCAAAGTCGGTGCCGCTTTCCTCGTCGTTCACAGCATACTCGAAGTTGTACGAGGCCGGCTCCCCAGCGATGTTGCCTTCCGGGCCGGAGGCTTCGCCCTGAGGCGCGTCGTACGAAGAGGCCACGCTGGGCTGCTGTTCGGAGGCTGCTTCTTCCGGAGCTCCGTAGCCGTTGGATGGCTTCGAGTTATATCCCTGGGGTGCAGCGGCGGCCGCTGCCAGCAGAGCTAGGAGCACGAACAGCTGGGGGCACCAAGACGGGTAGAGCGAGTCAGAAGTGGGGTGCTAAGTTCCTGACGACAAAAGAATCATCACCATGATCTATAATTATTTACCCCCACCGCTGACATTATCGGCCATCCTGCTGGCTGGCGCTGTGCGCTCACCCATGCTGCACAAGGGCACAGCGTATGGTGCTGCATCTCCCGAGCACCCCACTCTCACTCTCTGCCACCGCCACTCTCACCTTCATGGTCGTCTCAACTGGAGGTGTGTGTGTGTGCGTGTGGGTCGGTCTGGGACTGTCTCCGTTAACTGGTGGCCTGCAGGTCAGAGCGGGCCGCTTTTATACGGCGGACTGGCAGCGGCCCAGCCAAGGTCGGTGTCTCGATGCTGGTGGTGTCTCGGGCGACCCACTATTAGTACCGGTACCCCGAGGGTGCATATGTGTGCATGTGTGCGGGGGGGGGGGGGGGGTGGAACTGAGTGCCTGAACCTGATGCGTGTCTTTATATGAACTCTAAGAAGCAGCTATCTGTGCAACTTTGTATCCTATACAGCTCAGAATAATGAGCGAAATGTTCACTATTTCCATTTTTATAATCTGCAGTGATCGGCATAATTATTTGTCCATATAATATTTGTTTATATTCGATTATAACAGTCCTCACGCTGGTGATAAATCGGTAGCACGATGAATACGAATGATTTTGTTTTAACTTTGTTAATCATTCGCTTTATTCAACTATCACACTTACGCTTGCAAAATATCTGCGTCATGGCAAGCCAAATGTCTACATACTTGACTTGGAATGTACTGAAAGCAGCCAACGAATAAAGCTTTTGGAAGTTTTCTCGATAGCTGACATCATTGTTGCCTGGGTGGTAACGTAGTGTGTGGCACGGTCGAACATGGGGCTTGTCAAAACCCCCGATGCTGTCTGAAAATCATGTCTGATGGTAAAACACGTCTATTTCAAACTAGACCAATGTGGCATACGTTAAGAGCCAATGTTACTGTAACGGGTTTCTGTTGGAATTTGCAACATTGCAACAATTGTTTTTCTCAAACATTTTAAAACTCTTGTTCCGGTTAATTTCGGGCCGCTCAATCGAATGACATCAGTTTCTGGACACTTGGCTTCATTTTCAAGAATTTGAGCCGCTTGCGACATTTGCTAAATTTGTGCAACATTTTCAAAAAAATTATCACGGTGTTTTGTTGAGCTCAGGACTCGAACTATGGTATCGTTAGATTGTTTCACACCTCAATTTTCCTGATATGACCAATTCTTAGAGCAACGGTGGCGTGTGGGTTGATTTCCATGGTTGCAATGCTGATTGGAACTTGACCCGCACAGACAAATTTGTTTTTGCAGGCAGGTCAGTCATCGGTGAACACATAGTCCACTGCACTGTTAGTGTGATGAGATGATTGATCAGCAGCCAAATTATACATTGTTGTTAACCCGCCATTGACTAGGGAGCGTTTAACGCCCTCCCCCTCCCCCGACGAACTTTCGCAATTGCTCAAAAAACGATAGCGCTATCAACGTGAAACGTCAACTACCTTTTTGCACATTAATTTTACCCCTTCTGTACAAAATGAAGCAATTTCGCCAACAAATAGTTGAGATATAGCTAATTTAGTGACGTCACTACACACCAGTTTGACGAAAAAGTCAGCTAAAATTTAGCAGACCGTACCTACAAATGCCATATTTTGAGAAAATGCAATACAAAACCTCGAAAGATAAAAAGTGGCAAGGGCTACAACATGGTAATCTCAGAGTTTTTTAACCCTCGCCCGGGTAGGGGGTGGATGCCACCCCCTTCGGTTGTTCTGGAATAACTCGCGTAGTTTCTAACCAATTGCGATGAAACTGTCAGTATCCTACTTTATAAATATTTGACATATAATATAAAAAAATGAATGTTTAACCCACATGACCTGTGACCTATCCCTGTTCTCAAGGTCATGTCAGGTGCAACTGGAGTCCCGCAGATCGATGCTTGTAACTTGTGCATTTTCCGAGTGTTTCTTGTTCAGGAGCATATGCAAAAGTGTTTCCAGGTGACAGTTGTGGTTTCCACTGATATTGTGACCTCGATTGACCTCAGAGGTCAACTGAGGTGGTCATTGGCCTCCGGTGACCTCAGATGACATTTTTGGGCTTCTGGCGGTTTCTAGGACAATTTGTGACGCTCATTTCGAATTTGAGATCCATTTTAAATAACTATATGTTCCATTGGGGTCATGCGCATCCACAGGTCAACCGAGGTCACTGACCTCAGATGACCTGACATGACCTTTTTGGAATTTTGCCGTTTTTAGGACATTTTGTGACGCTGATTACGAATTTGGCACCTATTAAGCATTATGATATGCTCATTCACGATTCTAGCTCGATAAAATTCAGTTTATACGCATTTTCTATTTTGATGACTTTTGGGTCATTGTCATGACGTCAGAGGTCACAAAATGACACAAGACCTTAAAGTCGGGTATCAGCGGCTTCCCCTCGTCACAAGCAATACGCTCGTCTTTGTATCGAAGCTCTAGCTCAATTAGGGGCGAAACGCTAAGGTGTGGGGGGGGGGCGTACCCCCTCCCCCTCTACCCGAACACGTAGTGATTTTGCGCTACCCGGGCGAGGGTTAAACCAATAAATTAAAATTTTCCGAAAATATTTAAAAACGCGAAATATATTAGAGAACGACATATGGGCAAATCCTAAGCATTTAAAAAAAACACTATCACATTTTTGACTGACTTATGGCTCCTAAAGTATGGGCAACTCATGACGTATTTTTTTAATTGGCGTTTGGTTATTTATGTCCAGCTGCGAACAAATGTACGTCACCGCTGCATTTCTGATTTATAACTGGTCCAGAAACATGTTTTTTTATTCATATTGATCAATTTCACATTTTGATCTTATGTGACCTGACCTTGACCTGAGTTTGACACTTACTTTACTTAAATGAAGCCAGGTGGTAAAACGACCATCACCATCGAATTATACATATAAAATAACCCATAAAACTTATGTTGCATGACAGATGACTTTCGTAGAGATTTTGCACGTGGTGACCTTTTGTGACATTGACACTGAACCTTGACTTTTGTGACACTGAACCTTGACTTTTGCCAACAATCTTACTTTAGCGCATGCGGGATGTGTATTATACCTTTGAGAGCACTTTGGGTGATCATGGTCCCAATCGAAGGCTCTGGATGAAAAGTAGTAAGTACCTATGTCCCAAACACTGAAATACCTCGATTTTCACTTTTGACCTGACCGTGACCTGACATGTGACTTCAATATGAACCTTTTGAGTATGGTTTAGATGTGTTTCATTGGGAACTTTCGAATGCCCCCTTGCGCGTATCGCTGTGATCATTGGTTCGGAAGATCACCCCACCCCCCCCCCCCCCCCCAGTCAATGGCGTTCGGCTGAGACCCAAGTCAAGAGTGGGTTAATTTTGTTGACAGATTACTGCCAGAATGGACCAGTGTCACTAAATTTCCAAATTTAGCTTGAAAATGACATATATACCAACATGAAATATACATCATAGTTTAACAATGCCTACATAACTATTAACTATCACCAGTAAGACTAAGCGCCAACGAAATGTATGGTGAAATGCAACTCGATCGGGCAAGTAGTTTCTGAGATACAAAAAAAGGCGAGCACGTGCGCACGTGCACAGGGACCCAACCCCTGACTTGTGGGAAAGTGGCGACTAAGAGGTCCCTAACTACACACCAAATTTGAATACAATCGGCCCAGCCGTTCCTGAGATATATAATAGGGGTGAGCACGTGCTCACGTGCAGAGGCACCCCATCCCTGACTTGTGGAAAGGCGGCGGCTGAGGGGTTCCTACCGACGCACAAAATTAGAACACAATCGGTTCAGTCAGCCGTTCCTGAGATATAGAATAGGGGCGTGCACGTGCGCACGTGCAAAGGTTCCACCCCCTGACTTGTGGGAAAGAGGCGGCTGAGAGGTCCCTAACCACACACAAAATTTGAACACAATCGGCTCAGCTGTTCCTGAGATTTATAATAGGGGTGTGCACGTGCGCACGTGCAAAGGCATCCCACCCCTGACTTGTGGGAAAGAGGCGGCTGAGAGGTCCCTAACCACACACCAAATTTGAGCACACTCGGCCCAGCCGTTGCGGAGTTTGTGCGAGAAAACACTTTTCAACACCCCTCACACGGCACGCGCCACGTGCAGTGGTAGTCACCCACATGAGTCGGCACCGATCTCAAACAGGCTCGGTTGGATGGGACTACTCAGCAAAGAAACCCGCTTGTCAATAGGACGTGCGGTTGCAGAGATATTAGTTTCTCAAAAGCGTCGCCACGGGCCAGGTCGGGCCGGGCTGGGCCGGGGCGCTCATATTCAGATTTTTCCCATATACCACGGAAGGACGAGCGAGCGCTTCGCGCTCGCTCGTAATCACTTTATTGGTGTTCCTCGCAAGAAAGTTCAAATTAATATGACATAACATTAATTAATTAGTCATGCACTTGGTTTAAGCTTTTGGAGTAATGTCCAACACTAATTCATGCTTGTGTTCAGTTCATCTAAGCTCCAAAATATATGCTGAAAACTGGGTAAGTGAATATCTTTAAGCTGTGCGACTTTCAAAGATGGAATCAATTCGGCAAAACTAGCAGTGATTGTGTAATATTTTTTTTTGTGGAAATTCTTCCGAAATTTTTCTTCTTCTTTTTTTGGGTAGTTAAATTTCCCTAAAATTTCCAAAACCAAGGTCGCTATTTGCAAGACAATGTCATTTCCTTTCTTTTCACGTTTTTTATTTCCAATTTTCATCAAAACTCGATTGTCTACCATTTTGCAAACATCTATCGCTTTCCCACCAAAAATGGCATGACTTGACGTCATTAAAATGTCATGATCTCCCAAAGTGCTGCATCAATTTCACTGAAATTTGGTGACAAGACGTCAAATTGATGTAGCATAAGGTACTGAACGTTTCACATTGATATCGAACATAGTTTTCAAGTTATTCAGAAAATTTTGGAGGGGCAGATCCCACCCAGCGGGGCGTGGGTTAAAGTACCATGCAAATTCACACAAAAAATACAGATTTATCCCCGGATTTGACCCACTTCCTCGTACAAGTTGGGGGAGGGAGGGGATTTAAGCCACCTCAACTGAATAGGATCATACATCTCTGACATATCATTTGCACAGAACAGTTAAAATGAGCATCTCGCCAACAATTATCACCTGTTTAAACTTATCCCCCCCCCCCCGTGGTCGTTGTTTTGCCTCGACTGGGGGGGGGGGGGCAGGAGCCGTGACTGCGGGGGTTTTGCCCCGCAGTTAACATGTTAGACGAGTCACTGGATCAGGAGACCGCCCTGACAGTTTACTACATGGTATGAAAGAGATGAATGATTGAGTGAATGTATGGGCAGGGGAATTCGAATGCAACGTTAAGCGGCTGAGTTAATATCCAGTGGGAGACGGTCCTCAGCGTAGCGTTGCTTGGGGTATGCTGAACGGACATTGAACCGCTCTCGGAACTCACTGTTAAATTTTGGGAGTCGAAACCCGTTGGTGGATCATCCAATGATGAAGGAGGGGCCAGAGCGCTCACAAACAGGGAACCCCGACCGTATTCCTCTGGAACTATTACCTATTAACCCGTGAAAATGTACCACCCCACACTAACAGTGCAGTGACCATATTTGTTCACCGATGACTGACCTGCCTCCAAAAACAAATTTGTCTGTACGGGGCAAGTTTGAATCAGCATTGCAACCACGGAAATCAACCCACACGCCACCGCTGCTCTAAGAATTGGTCATATTACGAAAACCCAAGGGGTAACAATCTGACGATACCATAGTTCGAATTCTGAGCTCAAGAAAACACCGTGAGCAAAATGTTGAAAACGTTGCAAAATGTTGCAAGTGTTGCAAGCGGCTTAAATTATTGCAAATGAAGCCGAAGAGTCCAGCAACTGATGTTATTCGATTCAGCGGCCCGAAATTAACCAGAACAAGAGTTTTCAAATGTTTGAGAGGGAACAGAAATGTTGCAATGTTGCAATACTTTGTAAATTCCAACAGAAACCCGTTACAATTCCCAATACGTTCCTTAGCCAAGTGGGCTTTTAAACTTCAGCACACGTGACAACGTGCAATAAATCACGGTGTCCGCTTACACCCCTATGATGTATCTCACAAACTACTGGGCCGATTAAAATACAATTTGTTGTGCTACTTACGACTGACATGCTTGAAATATTCCACACAAATCGAAGTCTCATTGAAAATGCGCACGTGTGGACCCCCCCCCCCCCCCCGCACACACACTCACACGCACAGCGAATTTTATTGAAATAGGAATACACAAGAAATACAGACATTTACCTGCGATTGGCGCAGAAATGCTCTCGCACTTATTTCTCGGCGCCTCTCGCTTCGGTATTAATCCCGATCAACCGCCGCCCGGGTAACACAATGGTAAGCACTCACCCAGCTAGTTATTTAGAGATCTGCAGCAGTCGGCAGCCGTGCCGGGGGCATCACCGGGCCCGGGCTCCCAGCAGGTGTTAGATAAACCAATTATGCAAAACGTTTGGTAGATAATATATAATTTTGAACACTTTTCGTGACTGCGTAAATCATTTCACCATCGAGAGTTATGCCATGTAGCATTAAAGTAAGTTTTTCCTCATCTGGTTTTGTGGCGAAATTAACGTTAATGATGTGTGTTATTGAGACAAAAAGTAACTGACGTAGCGTGTT
The DNA here is from genome assembly GCA_036785665.1 of Chirona hameri. NCBI lineage: Eukaryota > Metazoa > Arthropoda > Thecostraca > Balanomorpha > Balanidae > Chirona > Chirona hameri. The sequence goes on along the minus strand of JAXIVJ010008914.1, from coordinate 42,585 downwards.
GTATGATGGGCAATGCAAAAAATAATGTCTAACATTTTCGAGTTGGTATCCACACTGGCAGTGTGGAGAGTCGTTTTTTTTAAATGTTTTGAATGTATGTGCGTTTAATTTGACATTTCGACTCTTAGTCGCGTGAGCAGGCAATTCCCAGTTTTTTACCCACGGGAGTAATATAAGGGTGGTTTGTCTGGAGTTGATTGTTTTGCTACCTCCCTTTTCAAATATTTGGTCTTGAGTATTGATCTGATTTCGTTGTTTAGGTGGTTCCAAAGTCGTGTTGTTGCTGGAATGTAAGAGTTGTGATATTTGGTAGTGCGATTAGTTGGTTTCGTCATGGTTGTAGCACCCCTACTTTATATCTTCGAAACATACTGGGTTTATTGAGTTGCAATTTGGCATGCAGAGTAGGGTTGTACTACCGTCTGCTTTACACATGTTGGGACGTACATGCTTCGCTATGCATGCGCGCTAGTCTGTGTCGTTAGTCACATATCACGGTGCCCCTATGATATCAGCGTGCTCCATGCACCTGTAAATAATATGGCACTATTCATTTCCCCTGAATTTCATCCCCAATCCGGCTGAGCACCGGGGTAGATATCGCACAATTTTGTATAGGGCGCATTAGCGACGCCATGCGGCCATCCCCGGAACTACGGTACTATCTTTGCCTGCGACATATGTAGCTCCTCTGCTAAAGAAGGTAGATGTTTCAGACCAGCTTTATTATGCTCTTAACAGACTTGGCTATGATTGGATACCAATATATTATCTTTCAGGTTGAAACATAGGCTCTCAGGAGTCAGGAGTCAGATCGGATGATAATTCCAAACACAGCGCACTGTCATAGTGCGCGCGTCGCCTGCTCAGGCCATTCCACCGTAGCATAGGCGGATCCAGAACGTTTTTTTTTGGGGGGGGGGGGGGGGGGGAGGGGAGGGGGAAAGGAGGGGGCACGGGTGTTTTTTTGGGAGGGGGCAATTCAAAAAAGTCTCACACAATTCTGAAAACGCATCGGATTTCGCTTGCTTATACAGGGTGAGGGTGCGAGTCTATCGAGGCGGCACGGCAAGAGTTGAGCAGAACCTGAGAGTTCACTCTCCCCGCAGAATGTTCCTCAGGAAGAGCATGTGATGCTGCACTCTGTGTTGTGCTAAAGATGGAATATTGAAATGGAGCAGAAGGCTACCATAAGAAAGAGAAGTCGTTTGTCCGGAGGAAGTGTGAGCTAGCAGCCAAATGAGGAACTTGTGCTGCACTCGAAAAAAAAATGCCCTCTTGAAAAATATCACTCTTGGAATGCGTCGCATTCCCGAAAACGCGTGAATGATACCCATATAGGTACAACCTAAGCTCGCTCAGTTACCCTACTCCACTTACACCTCGTGGAAATCTCATAAGGCTGACCACCGCTGAGAGAGCGCAGCGCGTGCAGGGAGCGCGCCCTCCGCCCGTGAGGTCAGCGTGAAGCGGACGATTGATGTAAAAATGGGTGCTGATGACGAACTGGATGCTGAGGGCAGAAGGTGTAGTGATTTGTATTTAAGTGTAACCTTAGGGGTTGCAAAAACGAACCTTAAGGGCGATCTTAGGGCGTAGATGAAGGGCGTAAGCCGGATCCGTACACTACTCGTGGGTGGGAGAGGGGTAGCAGTACAATACCCTGGCCAATTACCAAAGTTTTAAGCTGGAATCAAATGAAGGATAAGTCGAGATAAGCGATAGAGATATCGGCCGAGAAGAGACGAGACTGGACGAGGGGAGTAGATGGCTTGAGGAGACGAGTAGAGGCGAAGACGAAGTAGAAGACGGAAGAGCGGAGTGAAGACCGGTAAAGCCCAGGCCCAGATACATATTTGAAAAATGGTAGAAAACCGAGTTTTAAAGGAAGTTGCAAACGCTATTCACCAAAGATACAAAATAAAATTTTCTTTAAAATGGCGATCTCAGATTTTCATTTTTTTTTTTTTGACCCATAATTTTTTTTTGTGTGTGGAAAAATGCCCACAAAATCAACATTTTCAAAGATGTTAAAAAACGGAATATATGTGAGAGAAATGAGCATGGACAATACTCATACCAAATTTCAAGGCAATATCTTCATTTTTGACTGAGTGATGGTCCCTAAGTGTAAGCAACTGATGACGTCATTTTTTAAAATAACTTTTTAAAACTTTTTTTGACAAGATACGAACAAATAATTACCTTTTGTGTATTTCTGAGCCAAAACTGGTTTAGGAACATGCCTTTTGATTTACATTGATTAATTTCTAATTTTGAGGTTTTCTGAAGAGCAAAATCGCTGTTTTGGACGTGGTAAATCCGAGGTCATTCACTTGACCTGGAAGGTCACCCGTTGACCTGAACCCTAAAAATTGCATACTGTTAGATTCCTCTCATGACAGGCAACATGCTGGTTCTTACCACATTGCTCTAAGTTGCTTGGTTTGGAAGTTAACAGGGGGGGGCTGTCAGCCCCCTCCCCCCGTAGGGCAAAGGTGAAAAAAGCTCCCGTAGGGCGAGGGTTAATGCATTGTCGCCAATGGCGGTGATCGCCGCTTGGATCACATTGTACATCAGTGCCATCTACATCCTTGTCAACTGACATACCCCATTGCCTACATCCTGAGGGACGACTGGTGGTAGTTTTGCACGTAGCGGAACTCCAGTCACTAAGCACGGGCGCATATGCAGACAACCACTTTATATCTCAGACTCCAAGCTTATGCTAAAGGCGCTATTTCATCGAGCTGTGCGCATACTTAACCTTCTGTGTATAAAGATCTGTGATATTCTGCTTTAAAAGAAGCTGCGCTATTTGAAGAAGAGTGTCGATGATCGAACATCGTAGTGTCATTGAGCACAGTGGGGATTTTCGTGATTTAGCCTGAATTAATTGCTGGCATCCATGTATATATGGTAGTGTATTCACGCTTAACATGTCAACATCAGACAAGTCATTTTGACATATTTTGAGGGCAATCGAAGTTTCAGAACACTTCAGGTCACAGAGATATGACGTCTTTGGAAAAGGTCTGCACCGTTGCATGCTCAACGGGATGTACTTGCATGTTGCTGTCAGCCGTGTCAGGCTCAAATGTTGCAGCAGTCGTCAGTTTCGACTTATTATGGCCAATAAGGTTACCAACTCACTGGGGAAGGTCATACTAGGTCACCGGAGGTTCGTTTATCTTTGGGACCTGGCCTGACCTGACCTGAAGTTTTAGACGGCATTTACCGCCAGTTGCTCCCGGAAATCGACCGAAACAATACAGCATCATCAATCATCATCAATCATCTATTACAAGGCCTGTGCAATTTTCTATCCTGACCTTATTTTACCTGATGTGCCCTTTCTGTGACATTGACCTGACCCTAACCGAAGTATGGTTTGTGACCACTCATTTCACGTGAAAACACGAGACGGATCAATTGATGACCATTATCACCCAATTACATAGAGTAAAAGTCGAGGTCAAAGAAGATCAACGAGGAAGGTCACTGACGTCAAAGGTCACCGAAGAAGGTCAACCCGGGGTGCTTTGGAATCGGAGAGATGATAGATGTCGAATGTCGTTGGAATCATTACGATCTGGGCATTGATTCCCGAGAAACCTCCGTCCTTATGGATTAGACCTCGTCTGACCTGTCAGTGATGTCACAAGCATTTTGATACACATTTTGATACACAAACGGCAGCATGTTTTGAGCTGTATCAGTCCTCGAGAAGCAACAATAAGCAACTACATCGAGCTGGGCCATGCACATACATATGTGGTGAGTCGAATGGTGTATAGGAATCGTAGTGTCAACTGTGTCGTGCATTGTTATTTTCCTATATTTTTGATCTTCAAAAATACAGTTTTTTTTGCCGTTTGAAGCATTCTTCAATCGAAGATAGTGGGTACTAAAATGTAATATAATTGTAATGTATGCACGTTGCTGTATTGCGAATGAAAGTGGCTATCCAACTATGTATTAGTTTTTGGCTCAGTCATTGCCTGTATCCAGTATTGATGTATCTAAATGCAGGGCATAATCAACATTCTTCTCAACTGAACGTATGTACAACATCACACAATAGTTGACTTCATGTCAGTTGTCTTACTTGAAAGCATGCATATAAAGTGAAATGAGTCCCATAACATGAAAATACGAATAATTTTGCATCATTCGAGTACGATAAATTGCAAGAAATCGAGCAAAAATATTTTGAAATAATTCAGGCTAAATCGCAAAAAGCTCCACTGTGCAATATAGAGCCGCACCGACCTGCGTGTGGATTCGGCGCTCGGTAGCCACCCATATAAGCCTCACTACCGTGCGATTCTCCACTGTGCAATATAGAGCCGCACCGACCTGCGTGTGGATTCGGCGCCCGGTAGCCACCCATATAAGCCTCACTACCGTGCGATTCTTTTCCACTGTGCAATATAGAGCCGCACCGACCTGCGTGTGGATTCGGCGCTCGGTAGCCACCCATATAAGCCTCACTACCGTGCGATTCTCCACTGTGCAATATAGAGCCGCACCGACCTGCGTGTGGATTCGGCGCTCGGTAGCCACCCATATAAGCCTCACTACCGTGCGATTCTCCACTGTGCAATATAGAGCCGCACCGACCTGCGTGTGGATTCGGCGCCCGGTAGCCACCCATAGAAGCCTCACTACCGTGCGATTCTCCACTGTGCAATATAGAGCCGCACCGACCTGCGTGTGGATTCGGCGCCCGGTAGCCACCCATAGAAGCCTCACTACCGTGCGATTCTCCACTGTGCAATATAGAGCCGCACCGACCTGCGTGTGGATTCGGCGCCCGGTAGCCACCCATAGAAGCCTCACTACCGTGCGATTCTCCACTGTGCAATATAGAGCCGCACCGACCTGCGTGTGGATTCGGCGCTCGGTAGCCACCCATATAAGCCTCACTACCGTGCGATTCTCCACTGTGCAATATAGAGCCGCACCGACCTGCGTGTGGATTCGGCGCCCGGTAGCCACCCATAGAAGCCTCACTACCGTGCGATTCTCCACTGTGCAATATAGAGCCGTACCGACCTGCGTATGGATTCGGCGCCCGGTAGCCACCCACAGAAGCCTCACTACCGTGCGATTCTCCACTGTGCAATATAGAGCCGCACCGACCTGCGTGTGGATTCGGCGCTCGGTAGCCACCCATATAAGCCTCACTACCGTGCGATTCTCCACTGTGCAATATAGAGCCGCACCGACCTGCGTGTGGATTCGGCGCTCGGTAGCCACCCATATAAGCCTCACTACCGTGCGATTCTCCACTGTGCAATATAGAGCCGCACCGACCTGCGTGTGGATTCGGCGCTCGGTAGCCACCCATATAAGCCTCACTACCGTGCGATTCTCCACTGTGCAATATAGAGCCGCACCGACCTGCGTGTGGATTCGGCGCTCGGTAGCCACCCATATAAGCCTCACTACCGTGCGATTCTCCACTGTGCAATATAGAGCCGCACCGACCTGCGTGTGGATTCGGCGCTCGGTAGCCACCCATATAAGCCTCACTACCGTGCGATTCTCCACTGTGCAATATAGAGCCGCACCGACCTGCGTGTGGATTCGGCGCCCGGTAGCCACCCATATAAGCCTCACTACCGTGCGATTCTCCACTGTGCAATATAGAGCCGCACCGACCTGCGTATGGATTCGGCGCTCGGTAGCCACCCATAGAAGCCTCACTACCGTGCGATTCGTTTCCAATTATCCGGTTGCGTGCACGTTTGTTGCGGGTATCGGCAGAAGACCCCACTTCATCTGCAGTTCATCACACACCCTTTATTGAGCGGTCATCTGATAGGAAATGTGATTTATCGCCTTTCGGGCGTCAGTGAAGGCGGCACGGTTCGCTCCGCTGTGGGTGTGTAGTACTTCAGACCGATAACAGATGGCACCATTATCGCCACCGTCCGTGCCGCCTCTCCGCTGCCTAATGACGTCATCAGTCACCTATCGGCGCCCCGATCGCCGCCGCTTCGTCGCTTTTTGCCGCCGCTCGGACGGAGAACGGAAGCGACGATCGGTTCCGCTCCTTGCCACTGGGCCGCCGCGCCCTGTCCCGGGGGGTTGACCGATGGCGTTCGTTAGAAGGTAAACGGAGAGACAGAACCCGGAGCGCTGCAGTAGACTTGCACTTTCATCTGAAGTCATTCACCCGCTGTGCGTTTGTTAGGCTGATTAATGGCGTTGCCGAGGGAGCGCCTTTCTCTTCCTTTTTACCCCTGTTTTCCACGTCCGGCATCAACTGCAGGACGCTGTTGTCGACGAGAACAGGGCGCTGATTGTGGGTACCATTTGCCCTCTTATTTTGTATTGTATGTATTTAGGATTCATTAACATAAGATTCGTTGATCTACCGGTGTGGGAACTCAGTCAAACATGCTGCTCAGTGCTCAATGTATCTTGTCGTACCAATTTTTTTGGGTCGATTCTTTTTATTTCGTACGTCTTGTGTAAACGATTAGAAATTTGGGGCTTGCATTGAATCGAACGAAGAATATGAAATTTGCCTAATTGCGCCCAACCGGAGGTGTTTAAATTTAATTGAAGGTGAAAAACATTAATCAAGTCAGAAAGCTATAAAGTAATCTAACCATATAATTCTGGAACCGGGTCCAATTCGCTTATTATATTATCATTACAGGTTGTTTCAAACCAACGTAACGTAACCTTCAAATTAAAACATAATTGGCCTTATATCATCAACAAGATATACATCTTCTTCAGCGTGCCGCTGGTTTATTTGTATCTTGTTTTACTCTGATTCTTTTCCTTTTTAATCTTCTTCCTCATACACGCAGGGACATATTTAAATTGAATGTATTCAATAATACAACTGAGATAGGTAGGCAGATTCCATTGAATTATATTTAATTTGTGATATACCACGATGTTCTGGCCCCCTTCTGAAACTAATTTACATAGTATCTTCTTCACCAAAGACCATCGTGACTCGTGAGATATCACCATCCTTCATGCTAACCCTCTCACCGCGCTCTGTGGGATACCACCCTGAGCGCAGGGGCGCAGCCAGGGGGGGAGGGCTATATGGAGATTAAAGCCCTCCCCCGTCGCGGCTCAGAGGGGCCCATCTCGGGTCTGAAAGGGCCATCGTGGACTCAGAAAGGGCCCATTTCAGGCCGGATAAAAACACAATTTAGCCTCAGAAAGCGAGCATCTCAGGTCCAGAAAAGGCCCATCTCAGTTATCAGGCCCGGGAAGGGCCCATCTTAAGTCCGGAGAGCTTGGGCTAAGAAAGAGCCCATCTCATGTCTGGAAAGTGCCCATCTTAGGCTCTGAATGGGCTCACCTTAGGCTCAGAATGGGACATCTTAGGCTCTGAATTGGCTCATTTCATGTTTTGGAAGGGCCCATCGTGAACTCAGAAAGGGCCCATCTCAGGTCTTGAAAGGGCCCATCTTAGGCTCAGAATGGGCCAGTCTCAGGGTTTGAAAGGGTCCATCGTGAATTCAAAAAGGGCCATCTCAGGTCTGGAGAGGGTCCATTTCAGGCTTTGAAAGTGAGCATCTCAGTTCCGGAAAGTACCCATGTCTGCTCTTAGGCCAGGAAGGGCCCATCTCAGGTCCAGAGAAGGCCCGAATAATTTGGCCCTGAAATGAAAATGTTTAGGTCTGGGGAGGACTGGGAAGGGTCCATCTTTGAGCTGGAGAAGGACCGTTTCGGTCAATTCGGCCCAGAAAGGCCCCATGGGTAGTTAGGGCTCATCTTACCATTGAACTCAGACATGGCATTATCAATGATGGCTCACATGCAGACCAGAAAGGGCCCATCTCAGATCTGGAAAGGGCCCATCAAAGTCGTAGAAAGCCCTCACCCCTTGTCTTGAGTCTGGGAATAGTTCAATTCAGGCCCGAAAAGGGCCCATCTCAGTTCTGGAAAAGGCCAATCAGAGGTCTTGAAAGGACCCATCTTTAGACCAGAGAAGGACCATCATCGGCTCAGATGCCTGATGCCTCAGAAAGCTGCCCATCTGGCATCTCGGGGGGGGGGGGGCAAAGGCCCATTTTGCTCAAATTGGAGGGAAACAATGTTCCCTGCTCTCGGGCCACGGGCGTAGTGGGTTACATTAACCATGCGGCGTCAGGCATCAACAATGCACGGGGGACGGGGCATTGACAAAAATATAAATATATACAATACAAATGAGCTGGGGCAGAACAAAAGCCTTGGTCCAATGAATTCTGGATCCGCTTTTGTCGTCATGACTCGTGATCCCATTGTTTATAAGATTTGTGTGAGGGGTTTTGGTAATTGGTGGTATCCAGTGATGGCGGAGGCGGGGGAGGGGGCAGGAGGGACAAGTTCCCCCCAACTCCAGCTGAATTGAACATTAACCCTTTGGCGTTGCAAGAAAAGAATATACTTTAAAAAATCAACTTTGCCCCCCCCCCCTAACTCTATGAAGAGCTTCCGCCGCACCTGATGTTGTCACCCCCTCTGTCCCTTCCCTTGCTAGACCCCACGACATCACTGGCGGATCCAGGAAAGAGGGGGAGGGAGCAAAGCGGCAATGGCGTCGCCACTGCCCACAGACGAAATCAAATTACTAGGGGCAAATCCAAGTACACATGTATTTTAACATGGGACCATATTAGCAATGGATGAAAATTATACTTTTTAATACATTTTTTTTGTACAAAAAAAAATTGGGATAAAAATTATAAACAAATTCATGTGTGTTTTTTTTTTGGGGGGGGGGGAGGGCATCAGCCAATGTTAAGGGGACCACTTCGGTTAGCCCCCCCCCCGTCGCAAAATCCTGGCTGCGCCCCTGCCTGTGCGCCATCTTCTTAGCTCCGAGCGGCCGCGTCACTCCCTCCTCCCATCTCTGGTCTCTGGAGGTCTCTGGAGACCTCGTTTGCGCACAAGAACCTATCTCGCCCGCCCCGGAGGCATATTTCCCAAGTGTATACAGCTGATTTTTTGGGAACAACTTCCCAAAATCAAACTTGTCAAACATATTTAAAAACCGGAAGATATATTGGAGAACCAAGTATGGACGATGCCCCCCCCCAAAAAAAAAGAAGAAGCAATATCTATATTTTTGACTGACTTATGTCTCCCTAAGTGCCAAACACGCCCGCCAGCTGTATACACTTGGGAAATATGCGCCCCGGAGCCGCGCCCGACGCGTGGACGTGACGCCCCCTCCATGACAGCAGCAGCTTCACGGCTGAGCTGACCTGTTCACTGATCCCCGCCCCGCTGGATCACGGCACAAAGCGACCCGACAACACGGGACGCCAGTGAAAGCTAATGCAGGTCGCGGCTTACGGGCCGGTGACACCACGCCGGCCACCACGTCCCGGGAGTGACACCTGGTCAGAGGCGGCAACGTGTAGCGGCGGGGGGCGGTGGGGGGCGGCGGGGGGCGCCGGGAGACCGCGCACTGCACGTGGTGCCGACCGGCGCTCCCGGGGCGACACATTATGCAAATCCGGCCGCGTCGCCCGGATTTGTACCAGTCGGATTAGCCATTCAGGTAACGAGGATTGAAATGGCGCGAACGAATCGGAGTCATCGGAATGTTTTGGGGCGGCGGGGCGCGGGGGCGATAGATGGCGCAAAGAAGTGGGCCGCACGGTACGTTGGACGTGGGAGAGAGGAATCGTGGACGTTCAAGGCTGGGTGCCACATGGGGCCTGCGTTCGCTTCTGATGCGATGCAAGTTGCGATGCGATGCCTAGGAGACGACACGATCCTGATCTATGGCTGGTAATTGGGTATCTATTTGATGCTTGAGTAAGGAAAATGATTCGGACATTTATACCCATCGATGTTTTAATATAACACGTAGCAGACTTGTAACCGACTCAGATTTGAGTCATGGATCGACTCATGAGTCAAACATTTTTGGATGATTCATGAGTCGAGTCGATTCAATTAAAAAAAACGCACTTGAGGCAAGAGTCGAGTCGATTTAATTTGTTTGAAACAGCACTTGAGTCAAGAGTTGAGTCAGTTCTTCGGCTGTTTGTCAGACTTGAGTCGACTCAAACATATTTGAGTCGGTTACAGCAGGGATATAGCCAAGGGGGTGGGGCACTGGTACCACGCCCCCTCCTCCTGAGCAAACCAGTTTACACTAGATAAAATGCGAGTATGCTGACTACCCGACCCCCCCGTCAACAACTTTGTAAAATTGAGTCGACTAAAATTTATTTTTGAGTCGGGTCGATTCAATTTAGTTTTAAAATAGCCCTTGAGTCAAGAGTCGGGGGGGGGGGGGGGGGTTCACCAGCCAAAGCGTACCATTGTTGATAAGGTTGACATTGTTGATGTGTTGAAAAATAGCCAAAATAGCGTAACGTAATTTATGAACGATTATTAACATTGTATATAGATATCCGCATTCATCATAGACGGCTATTTTGTGTTATCCACAGTTGGTAGATTTATGCAAAACATACTTGGCTGTGAAATGTTCTTAAAATCTACGGAAGGTTAAAAGTCATCTTAGGTCAGCGGAGGACTTCGGTTGACCTGTGACAGAGCATGGCCTCAATTGAGCATATAATTATGAAAAATATGGGTGCCAATTTGAAATCCGCGTCACAAAATGTCCTATAAGATATCAGAGTCCAAAAATGTCATCTCAGGTCATCGGGGGTCAGTGACCTCGGTTGACGTGTGAAAGTACATGACCCCAGTGGAATATACAATTATGTAAAATGGATGCCAAATTCGAAATCAGCGTCCTATAATGTCCTAGAAACTTACTGAGGCCAAAACAGTCATATCAGGTCATCATAGGTCAGTGACCTCAGTTGACCTCTGGAAAGGTCATCCTGGGTCATGATCTCAATGGAAACCATAAATGTAACCTGTTAACACCTGTGTTAACCTGTTCATTTTTTCCCCTTTTTCAGAATGGTCCAACCCTGTGAAGTATTCTATATTAATTGTATTCCGCTAAGTCCATTAGCACAGAAGATATATGCGTTTGATTGATATAAAGTACGCAAAAAAATCGTGACCTTGGATGACCTCTAAATATGACACTTGAGGCCACCTGGAGCTAAAAGTGGGTGTGTATATTTCTTTCACTTGACACTACAGGTTTGCCAATTTTCATCAAAATTGGAGGGGTCGGGGAATTTTTTGTTCGGCCAGACATGGAATGACCCATATGTCAAAGTGTCCACCTGTCGCATTGAGATTGAGAGGTGTTTATCTTCATATTTGTGGTTCATCTTTAACACATCTGTATGCTGAAAAAATAGTATATCTTTCTAGTAGATGTTGATTTTCCATTGGGTCCGCAGTGTAGGAATATTTTTATCCTTGCACTCCGTTGGGATGCAAAGATAAAAAAGTGTAATGGACGTTCAACGATAAAGTGAAATAATGTGTTATCTTTACATCCCTCTGAAACTTGAACTTGCGCGTGGTCACGTGAGTTCCAACGAAAAATCAAGTACTGAGCTGAACTGGACTGAATCAACCTCTACTTAGGCTATATATAATTATTCATGTCTCCCTCGTGGAAGATAGGAAATATTTTCCGCGCGTGTTCCTGAAAAATCTCGCTCCTTCGTCGCTCGGTTTTTCAGTCACACTCTTGGAAAATATATCCTTATCTTCCACCGAAGCCATGAATAATCCTCTATATCTTTGCACCCTGTAGGATGCTAAGATGCAGCTCGATATTTTAGTTTATTTTCATGTTGTAAAATATGAAGATATGAAATCCTTCAAGTTTTCTCGGACAGATAAAAATATTCGTGAGTGCCACAGCAAAATAAAAACATTGTGCCTTCGGCATTCGTTTTTTTTTGCAGATCACTCACTCAGCAAATATATTCTCATCTTTCCTGGAAAATTCGGAAGGTTTTACATCAGTGTAATTCCGGAAATTCTGGCACGGAAGTGAAATACATAAGCATAATGTCATTTGCAGTAATGCATTTCGTCTGTGTCCCAGGGGGTGGCCCCAGCGGTCGCGCCCCCCCCCCCCCCCCCCCCCCCCGCCAGAAGGGCGCCCCACGGGCTGTCCGTCGCCGGGCGCCGCCAGGCTCCCGGCGATGGACAGCCCGTGAGCACGCAGCGTCCCTTTGGACCGCTTGGACGCCCTTTTGGGCGCCCTGTTGAAAGTAACTTACCAAGTATCAGGTCATACAGGTCATGACTTGGCCCTTTTGACCCGAGGCGCCCTTCCGGCCAGTGACGGCGCCCTTACGGCCATTGACGGCGCCCTTTCAGTCAGTGACGGCGCCCTTTCTTTGGAAGGCGCCCCTAAATTTGCCTGCGGCCATCCCTCCTAAAATATCCTGAATCCGCCCTTGCTGTGTCCATACTCGTACTGTTGTCTGTGTCCGCACTGCTCCTGTGTTTTTGTACTCTTACGTCTTACGTTTGTACGTCCTGTGTCCGAACAGATATTTACGCTAGGCGACCCCAATCCTGTGATTCCAAAATACCAACAAGACATCAGTGGACGATTAATTGCCTCACTTTTATCGACCCCTCAGGGAAGGGTCAACACAAACCCTTCAGGCACTAACGACGAGCAAGCCACGGCGATTGCACGTTTCGAATAGCCCCGAGCTGGGGTTACGTGGCAGATGGTGCGTTATTTGTCCAAAACATGACCCGCGGAGGTACCGTGGACAGCCATTGCTCCATTATCCACCATGGGGTCACGTCTTTCAATTACCCTAATACCTGTGGAAATTGCTCGGTTCATGCTCATTAGAAATAATCACGGCTTCGCTGGCGATGGACGGCAAATTGCGGCTTGTGTAACGCCGAATGGGTGCCCGCTCTGATTTAGTGAGCTGATGCAGCCTTGTTTCGGTCGTATCTCCGATGAGTATCGCCTTGCCGGCTGTTTTCTGCCAGCACGCACTCAGACCACCAAGTGCGGACGGTGCTGTCTGGCCGTAAAGGCACGCAGCGGATGAGAACCACCAGCTGGCACCTGCGATATCGCTCCCTCTCATCAACAGCAAGAGTCATTCAAAGGAGCTGTGATCCCGGTGTATACCGGATTGAGGATCTGTGATCCCGGTGTATGCCGGATTGAGGATCTGTGATCCCGGTGTATGCCGGACTCAGGATCCGTGATCCCGGTGTATATCTGGCTCGGGAGCCGGGAGCTGTGATTCCGGTGGATGCCGGACTCAGGATCCGTGATACCGGTGTATATCTGGCTCGGGAGCCGGGAGCTGTGATTCCGGTGGATGCCGGACTCAGGATCCGTGATACCGGTGTATATCTGGCTCGGGAGCCGGGAGCTGTGATTCCGGTGGATGCCGGACTCAGGATCCGTGATACCGGTGTATATCTGGCTCGGGAGCCGGGAGCTGTGATTCCGGTGGATGCCGGACTCAGGATCGCTGATCCCGGTGTATATCTGGCTCGGGAGCCGGGAGCTGTGATTCCGGTGGATGCCGGACTAAGGATCCGTGATCCCGGTGTATATCTGACTCAGGAGCCGGGAGCTGTGATTCCGGTGGATGCCGGACTCAGGATCCGTGATACCGGTGTATATCTGGCTCGGGAGCCGGGAGCTGTGATTCCGGTGGATGCCGGACTCAGGATCGCTGATCCCGGTGTATATCTGGCTCGGGAGCCGGGAGCTGTGATTCCGGTGGATGCCGGACTCAGGATCCGTGATCCCGGTGTATATCTGGCTCAGGAGCCGGGAGCTGTGATTCCGGTGTATGCCGGACTCGGGAGTTGTGATTCCGGTGGATGCCGGACTCTATACTGTGCTCTCTGTAAATCTAGCCGGCGCTGTCGGTGCCACGCGCCGCGGTGCCGTCTCCTCGGTAACCGGCGGCCGCAGCCACCACCAGTCATGCGGCAGGGCCGAACATGACGTTTACTGCGCTCCAGAGTGTCGTAAATGTCGCTACAAGCGACTGTGAAGCCGGGAGCTCGCCGAGGCGACGGCGTCTCCCACAGTCGTTCCCAAGAGGCTGCTCTCATGTGTCTTTCGCCCTCTTCAACGCCGCTGTTGTAGCCTTGAGCTGTAAACTATACACCCTGACGGGTAGAAGAGAGTTCATTCCGATGTTTGTACGACTAATCTTTGATAGTTTTTCAGTTATGAAAGGCCTCATTCGGTTACATCTAGCTGCAAATGAAAATGTCTTCATTCGTCAGCGGACGATGTTTAAAGGAACCCGTTCATCTTTAACATGGAGTTTTGAGTTGAGATAGCCAAGTTGTATTCCATGCTCGAAAATGGATTTGAGAAGCTTTCACATCTTCATAGAAACCCCTTAATTAATTGAAATTGACTTACCAGAGTCCTATAAGTCTGAACGGGTATCCTTTTGTGACGCCTAGCGCTGATTGGCTGATTTGACGTATGATTATGACGTATGGCTTGGGGAATAAGTATTATAAACATTGAAATATATAGCGCTGGATAAGAACATGCTGCTTCAGTACCTTGTTCCCTTCATTGCACGAATGAACTTTGATGGATATATCGCTAAAATCGTCTATAAACACTTGTCTCAGCAATATTTTTCATGAAACCAGTAAAACGCCTTTTTGAGCGATGACCGAGCGGGCGCGCACTGGTAAAGCTAAAACGGGTTTGAAATATGAAACGGTACGGGAACACACGTGGTAGTAACACATAGTCCTTTTAGTTCTTTTAGTCCTCCATAAAAATTGCCAGGCCTCCATGCATGCCAACATAACAATTAAGTTTTAGTAAATTGTACATGATCTCTTTTCTCGAATCCGCCAAAAGGGAGTAGGTCCTGAGCGGCTGCATGCTTCAGCGTATAAACAACGAATGCTTAGATAAATCCAAGGCCCTATAACAAGGATAAATCAAGCCATTTTTGATCAAGAATGATTTGTGTTCATCTCGACGTCTGCGGGTACCACGAGCTGTGGTACCACCCCTATCAGAACGCATCATAACAAAATAAAAATTGGTTTGATGGTCCTATCCAATGGTGAAAACCTGATCTCAATCGGAGCAGTGGTTGCAAAGTTATTAGCTTCCGAAAAGCGTCTGTATTGCCGGGTCGGGCCTAGTCGGGCCGAGTCACATGTACATTGGTCTAGTAAGTTAACGAGAAACCTCACGGGCGCTTCGCGCCCGCTCAGTAATTATACGTCACGCGCGTGATTTCGCATTAATTCACTCCATTCAGAGGAAAACATCTGAATTGGAACCAAATGACTGACATTATAATTTGCTTTTTCCGCGTTCATTTAAAATTTGTATGGCTTACTAGTAACATGATTATTCATTTCTAGCTTCTCTCAATCATTTCTGAGATTTTTTCCAAGGTGGACTGTTTCCTTTAATGTTTCCGAAATTAACGATAAAACACAACGCACGCCGTTCGCCTTTCTACAGCGAATAACCATTAGACAGGCAGGCGACAGACAGGTGAGCGGACGGGCGGACGGGCAGACGGACAGACAGGCGGACGGACGGACAGACAGGCGGACGGGCGGACGGGCGGACGGGCGGACGGGCGGACGGGCGGACGGGCGGACGGGCGGACGGGCGGACGGGCGGACGGGCGGACGGGCGGACGGGCGGACGGGCGGACGGGCGGACGGGCGGACGGGCGGACGGGCGGACGGGCGGACGGGCGGACGGGCGGACGGACATACTGGCGGACGGACGGGCGGACTGCCGCTAACAGACGGAAGGGGCCGCGGTGATGATGCTGTTGCGTGCCGCGTGGGTGCCGTTTTTGCATGCGATGATGGATGGGTGGGCCGGCCAGCTGTCGCCGCCCTGACCTGAAGCAGACGCGACCGGCCGACCTCCCGCGGAGCTTCCATTTCCAGCGGCGCTGGGGTTACATGCCGCCATGATGCTATCGCGGAGCCATGAATCACGTGCTGGGAGAGCAGAGAACGCGACGAAAGCAGCCTGTAGTCGGTACTTACTCATTTGGCCTTATGCGGCACAGCACGGGTAACGATAGTCTGGGAGATGGTGGAAGTCAGCTAGGAAACGACACAAGAATAACGATGCGGTTTCTCGGTTCTTTATTGTTCTTGGGGCGCAAAACAGAGTCGTTGTCTTTTGAAATATCATTATATCGCGGTGTCAACTAACGTTGTCATGTTTAGTTCATACCATGAAACATCCCACCAACATCCTTCAATTCCACACGGCCGGATCCTGTCACGGGATGCACATTGCACAGCTGTCTCAGCTGGATTCACTGCGCACGTGTTTGATGTTTCCCAATCAGAGGTGTACCGAGTCTGTCAGCCCTACCCTTCAATTATCTCGGCGAGTCCTTGGCTTTTACAGCCCCGCCCCGTGCCTGCCCCTGCATCTGAACCATTTCTACAACTCATCGGCGCATCTGCAATGACCGTAAACGTGCATCACACTGGGCTATTGGGCACAGTACGGGTGGACGCTCAACGCACCAACGCCTGTAATTAACTGAGTGTTAATATTCATAGATTTGTACCGCCCGTGTGGGCATTTCATTAAAGATGCGTCGCCCTATGCACTAAAACAGAGTTTTGTTCATTAATGTTTCGACAAAGATGAGGACAAATGGCAATGCTAATTAAATTATCTGTGATAAAACACAGAAGATGTTATGGCATTGTTGTGCAATCATCATCTAGAGGTAAGCGTATTCATTCTAACGACTTTTATAGCACAGTAGACTGTATTAAAACAGCTTGGTGGCCAGCTAAACAGGAATCGGTAAAGATTAAGCTAATTTATTTTTCAAACTTTTCCAATCAAATTATTTTCCAATCAAATCATTTATTTTCAAATTTGTCAAATTGATCGGTTCCATAGTTCTTTTCCTGATTTTTTTAAAATTTCATAAGATAACAATCTACCGAAGCTCCATTTGCATTATCTTATTTTATCAATACATACCAAGGAACGACGTCTTCATGGGCATATGTATTATGTAAAGTCGTAGTGAAGTGGACGCTTTGCTACGATAAGTTATTAATCCAGCGGCATTGGTGACTGCTGTGGCCTTTACTATGTATTATGTAAAGTCGTAGTGAAGTCGACGCTTTGCTACGATAAGTTATTAATCCAGCGGCATTGGTGACTGCTGTGGCCTTTACTATGTATTATGTAAAGTCGTAGTGAAGTCGACGCTTTGCTACGATAAGTTATTAATCCAGCGGCATTGGTGACTGCTGTGGCCTTTACTATGTATTATGTAAAGTCGTAGTGAAGTCGACGCTTTGCTACGATAAGTTATTAATCCAGCGGCATTGGTGACTGCTGTGGCCTTTACTATGTATTATGTAAAGTCGTAGTGAAGTCGACGCTTTGCTACGATAAGTTATTAATCCAGCGGCATTGGTCACTGCTGTGGCCTTTACTCATCTTCAAATAAATAATTTAAGTACACAATTATAAGTGACAAATTGAGGACAGTAAATGTTACTAACGTGATAAATGTCTTCGTGTTCTGTTTTGCTAACACTGATCTTCGCAATAAATATAGCTTCAGTCATGTTACCCCTTACATTGCGAGTTGTTTTACATTTCTTTACCAAATGTATTTATCAAACTCACTAAAATCGAAACGGCGTTATTAATATTTAACTGGAACCGATAAAATGCTGTCCTTGTTTTTATAACGAGGCTACACATTTGTGATCACCATCCATTGCATGTTGATAGAATGTGTTCGCGTTTGACAGACTGGACTTGTCTCAGAACCGTCTTGTCTCTCTGAACCGCGCCGCATGTCGGCCGGAACAGAACACGTTTTCCCGACATGTCGGCCGGAACAGAACGGGTGCCCGACATGTCGGCCGGAACAGAACGTTTGCCCGACATGTCGGCCGGAACAGAACACGTTTAACCGACATGTCGGCCGGAACAGAACATGTTTGCCCGACATGTCGGCCGGAACAGAACACGTTTGCCCGACATGTCCGCCAGAACAGAACGTTTGCCCGACATGTCGGCCGGAACAGAACACGTTTGCCCGATATGTCGGCCAGAACAGAACGTTTGCCCGACATGTCGGCCGGAACAGAACGTTTGCCCGACATGTCGGCCGGAACAGAACACGTTTGCCCGACATGTCGGCCGGAACAGAACACGTTTGCCCGACATGTCGGCCGGAACAGAACGTTTGCCCGACATGTCGGCCAGAACAGAACACGTTTGCCCGACATGTCGGCCGGAACACGTTTGCCCGACATGTCGGCCAGAACAGAACACGTTTGTCCGACATGTCCGCCAGAACAGAACACGTTTGCCCGACATGTCGGCCGGAACAGAACGTTTGCCCGACACCGGTAATGCTCCACGTGTTATGAAAGTCGCCTGCTGACTGCAGGGTGTAAATCACTCGGTTCCATTGTGAAGACAGCCTCTCCTGGAGAGGAGGCGTGGTAATCAATAGACGTGTCTCGTGGATGGAGAGTCCCTCCGCTCGACTCTGACCTCGACTCGGAGCAAGCATTTGTCACGTGACACGTAACCAGGCCAACCCTCAGCGATACCGACTTTTCTAAATTTATCAGTTTTTCCTCAATTAACCTACCAATCAATTTAACCCTATTTGTAACAGGCTCCTGGCTATCCCTATTTGTAACAGGGGGGGGGGGCGGATCCCCCCCCCCCCCAGAGATCTCGATATCTACCCGTTCGATTTTCAAAAATGAAACGGCGTTCGGTTTCCCTCAACACGATCTACATTTCTAAAAAAAATTAAAAAGTCGAAATTTTCGATAGGGGGGCAAAAACTACAAATTTTAGTGGTATTTGTGATCCAACACAGCTGTCATGTTTATCAACCAATTTTAACACGACCAATGGGAATCGATAGAGATGGAATTTGAGATTGATATATAATGGTGACTTTTGACAATTCAAATTTAATAGGCGTGTGCAGGTCACTCAATATGGGGTGAAGTAAATGCGGCATAAAGCTATTTTAAGTTTTTTTTTAATAAATGAAATGGTATGTTATTGTGTTTTTAGACAAAACAGTTATAAATCATTTTTTTTTGCCATAGGCGGTACCAGGTTAGTGAAAAGGGGAGGTAAATTAGGAACAAATATTAACCGCAGGCAAGTTGCTACCCAGCACTAATATATAAGTTACTGATCGTAGATAGTTCCTTTTTGCATGTTGTACTTCATCATAGGCGTATCCAGGATCCAAACTGGGGAAGTGCAAGACGTTTTGATAAGTATATTATCCGCTATTATGATACTAACTAGTCAACAGTGACTATTTCACTTACAACTTCAATTAACATTGGTTACCCCCCTTTTACCCTACCTGGACTCGCCTATTATCTTATAATCGTTCGTAGAGTACCTTGTGGTACGTGTTTCATCCGAAAACTGCAGTATGTTATGTCATTGTAGGCCCATACATCTTAGTTTCCTTGCAATAATATGACCCCCTTTCTTCCGTTCCTGAGCGCGTCTCTGCAAAAAAAAACTTTATTCCCTCTCCTGGCCTCATATGTGCATATATCACTATAAGCTAAACGTCTATTGCGCCGTAATCGCTGGCATATGGTCATCACCATGCCAGTCACCCCCCTTTGCATGTGCCTGACCACGCCCCTGCAACTCTATATGTTATACATTATGCAAATAATGGAAGGAGAAGCTATCTTTTACATCTTATTAGCTATAAATTCCCCTTACATCGCTCTATTGGCTTCCCGCCAAGCATTGAATACTTTTTGGAACCCCCCCCCCTTTTCAAGCCCCTGAAACCGCCTCTGCCATGCAATTTGTATGATATTTGATTAACATCAACTAATTTGCACTTGTTGCAATCACCATAAGCCGATGTAACTCCTTCATACTTGAGGCAGTTAGGAAGAAACCGTGAAGATCGCATTTCCGTATTATCCCCAAATGTCGCCGCCGAACCCTCACAAAACCGTGCACTGGAACCGCCTCTGTTCAGGTTAAGAATTACAATTTTTGACTCCATATGTGAAAATCTATTTTGGGAAAAGTCCCAAAATGTCATGGGCCTGCTCCCAGCCGTTCTGGAGATATCTGCGAAAAACATGAGGGGGGGGGGGGCGGAACCCCTGTTACAAATAGGGTTAAGAGATGAACAGTTGCCATTTACTGTATGTTGAATAGCCTCATCATCAATAGACTTGAGCGTTACTAGGCGATTTCAATTTCAAATCATGCATGCATCCAGAAACGTCGCCACGAAATTTTGAGTGGGGCAGCCGGGTGGTTGCCCCCCCCCCCATCCCATAGGGTTAATGGTAAAATCCTGCTGATCTGGAGTCTGGAGCGATTCTTGGGGCCCGGCCTCCAGGCGGCAACCCCCTGCATGCACCCCATGCAGTGTTGGTGCAATAAATCATACCCCGTTACGTTTTTTGTTGGTCAGGTTATCACGTTTACACAGCGACAGTCTGTTCTACCATAACAGCAGCAGCACACAAACAGGGGTCCATTTCGCGCCCCCGCCGAGTGACCCCGCGTGCCGCCGTCCGGCCGTCGCTTCACCTGACACTATCCTCGGCCGGGTCAGTCGGCCGGGCGTCGGGTACAGATGACCGTCGCCGCCCGGCGCCCGGCGCGCCGCTGGGGGCAGCGCGGAGCATCACCTCCCGGCCGGACCCGAGCCGCGGCCGGGCCGCGCCCGACTGCAACACACAGGCCGCCCTATTTACGCTGCACCAGTGATGCGCAGCCGGTCTGATTCGGCCGCTTTTTCCGGCTGTTGTCCCGCGGAGGGTGCTCCCCGCTGCAGCTCCCCGCTGGGAGACATTCAGGTGCACCGCATGGGAACGGCCGGCACACAACGGGCACGGGCTCCGAGCAGCCGAGCTGGCAGCGCGGGCTGGGCCGCGCTCAGATTGGGCAAGTCTTGTTCAGCGTGGTCAGTGACACGGGCTCCGAGCAGCCGAACAGACAGCGCGAGCTGGGCCGCGCTCAGATTAGGCAAGTCTTGTTCAGCGTGGTCAGTGGCACGGGCTCCGAGCAGCCGAGCTGGCAGCGCGAGCTGGGCCGCGCTCAAATTGGGCAAGTCTTGTTCAGCGTGGTCAGTGCATAACAACCGCAGACCTGATGGTGATTTCAGAACGAGGTAGACAGAGCTGAGGCATTATGAATAATGCTCGGCTTATACATAGCGTCATCGTAGCCAATAAGCTCTATGCATAACACACATGCACAATGCACATTGCACATGATTGTGAAGATGCTTTAAAGGGATATTGCCACCTCGCAAGCCAATATGGAGTTTTTGTTGTGTATCGGTAGATTAAGCGTGTCCGATTTCACCTGCAAAATTTGGTTCCCGAAACTCCCCCCCCCCCCTATTAGATAAAACAAAATACATTTGCACCACTCATGATTGGCACACATTCGTAAAAATTGGAGTCGCCTCATCACTATTTAGAATCACTTCTTTGCTGATTATGATTTGTTTTTGAATATTGCAAACTCAACATCACCATTCCGTCAGTGCACTTTAAAATTAAAATGCGTATACAATTAATTATATTTTCAACAACCATAGCCTCTTTCATAATAACACATGAATAAAACAGCAAGAATGGCTATGGCTCGACTTTGGGGCCGTAGGAGATTTGTGACCAATACATTATAACACCTTTCAAGGTCAAGTCTCAGCGAATTCGGACGCTTCGGTTTTGGGCGGGCGCCAATTTCACAGCCAAACTGGATGAGAGCGGCCATCATGAATCTAGTACTGAGCACAGCCGGGACCAGCGTTTTGGAGTCAAAAATAAATACAAAATAAATTGCCGATACCCTGCTGTAGGTGCTGCAGGAGCAAGTTTGAGCTTGAGCATACACGATTGTTGATCCCCACCATTCATTTAAGTGGCTTTTTAGAAATCCTCCGGAGGTGGCAATATCCCTTAACGTATGGTTGTGAATTTAAACTTCTTCGTATATAATTTTCAGACACGTTTTTCGCAATGAGTGATGCAGTTCCTATACCTCTGCTTATTTCTGAGCGTTGTTAAACTCATAGACATATTTGCAGAATACCTATGGAGACAAAATCAGAAATGCAAACTCTATGTAACACAATACCTTCAGAATGTCGTGAAACATGCATTTTGATTTACCTGTCAGCTTTCATCATTTTTCGGTATGTCTTTAAAATTGATGTCTTAAAAATACATTCAAACAAAAGCATGTATCGTATTCATGTATTCAAACAAGAGCTTTGATCGCCTTGATTCATCCACGGCCATGCTACGAGCCCTAAATGAGCATTTCCACTTGAATGCCTGCTAATGCTTTTATCAGATAGGCCAGCTTCCGTATCATCAGCTGCATATCGAACAGAACGACACTTCAACACCAAACATAGCTAAGACACCTCAACACGAGTACCCAGAACCTGCCTCTTCTACGTGGCTTTGAGCTTCTCGACCCCTTCAGCGCAGTCCTTCCAAAAGATGGGTCTCGCGCAGACCAGCGGGAACTCCTCGAAGCAGTCAACGTCCATCCACTCTCCGTCGAACCAGATGATGCTGCACGTGACGTGCTTGCCGATGGAGGGCTCGTTGGGCTCGCGCGGCAGACCGTACGACACGTACCTGTGCCAGCGGGAGAACTTGCTATCATCGTTTTTGATCCACAGAGGACGGCCCGTCCGCTCTGTTTGGCGACGCAGGAACTCGTTCTCCTCCTGGCTAACCGGCAACATGATGCGCATGCGCCGTACCTGACACCCTCGTCCGATGTCGACCGACCACGAGGCAGTGTCGTTGATCAGCAAGCACTTGAGGCCGAGTTGAGAGTACTCCGACTGACAGGCGAGTGGACAGAGCTTCGCAGTGCATGCATTCTCGTTCGGTTTGCCGATGTACTCCTCTGAGCCCTGGCAACCCTTCTGGTCGTCTCGGACGCATCTACGACCAGAAGAGGAGACGTGGTACCCGGTGGCGCAGCCGAGCGCCGACGACTCGCAGACGAACTCGAGTTTCGTCTCGCAGCTGGTGGCGACCATTCTGCGTCGTGCCGGATCGTACGCGGCACAGTCGGCGCCCACCCGGTCTCGCGGCTCCTGTGCAGCCCAGGCGTGGTGCGACACGTCCCGACCGTCCTCCTGCCAGCGCCACTGAAGTCGCGAGTTGCGTCGGTCCGCTCCCGTCCAGAAGAGCGTCGTCTCCCCGGCGCTGTGAGCGGGCAGCCAGCGACGTCGGCCGGCGAGCCTGGCAGCACGCGCGATCGTTGCGGTTGGGTCGAGCTGCTGACAGCGCAGAAGCGCGGCGGTGAAGTCGGCAGCCGTCTGACGTCTGCTCAGGCAGGTGGACCGACATTCCCGCTCGCCGAGTCGCTTCACACCCACGCGGAAGAAGCGCTTAGCACATCTGGCGCGCTGTCTCTGCAGCAGCTTATACCGCCACTCCCGCCACGGGTCCGTATTGAACGGTCTCGTGTGGTGCCCTTTGCGTGCGCAGAGCGCCGGCTTGCGCGCGCGGCAGTCTGTGTCCCCCCAGTAGCTGTTGCCTGGATCGTTCTCAAGCACGGAATGCTTCATCAGCTCCATACAGCCCTCGAATCCACCCCCATCCGGCTGTTTATGGAACCCCGGCGTTTCGTTCTGAAGGACGTTGGTGTAGTTCAGCGTCTCCCCGCTCATCCAGCTCCATATGATTCCCGGGCCGCAGTCCCCCAGTGGATGGCGCGCCATGTGTCCCCGCGCCACGGCGCCGATGAAGGCAGACTCGGTCAGCATGCCGTACAGCAGGTCGTTGTGCTTCTGACAGTAGATGGTGGCCAGACGGCCTCCGATTGCGCGGCAGGCCGCCAGTGCGTGCGCGAACTGCAGCTTGGGCGTCAGGCTGTAGCAGAGGAGGTCCCCGCGGTGGCGGTACTCCACCTCCTCCTCCCGGCAGCCGCCGATGTGGTCAAGTACGCTTTGCTGGAGGAGAATGGGCAGAAGGGCCAGGTTCATATTTTTTAGAGTGACAATTTTGAGGAAATTTAAAATTATGCTCACGTATTTTTGTGTATCTTGGAAAGCAACATTTGAAAATAAGTAACTTGAAACAGCATTTCTGAGACAATAATACTCTAAATTCGGGGAGAAAATACTAAATAAATAATAATAATACAAACTCTAAAATAATATCAAGTCTCTTCCAGTGGCTGAATGTGACAAAATATCTGAAAATGTTTTGCCTCAAGAAATGGTGAAACAACATCATAATGTAGAATGTACTTGTGATTCAGCATGTGAGGAATGTATTCGACGACCCAGTGTTTAAAAAAATGTATTTTTACGATTATCCAGGATTCAGAAGCTAAAAAATACAAATATAAACACGAATAATGTTTCACTCAAACACTGTCACGCAGTTTGATCATGATTTTAATTATTAGTTTTGACATAACCCAAATTAAGGAGCAGCACAACGCATATCAAAATATCAAATTCGATTTAAAAATGAAGCTGAATTGAGCGTTTAGCAGGAAGGTACTGATGTCATCTCATACCGACACACACTTAAATAATTACGAAAGAACGTTGATCACTGATAACACCTCCGTTGACCTTAGCATTTTACCCGTTTTGTTCTTGTTGTTCGTCTACTATGGGCCGGGTCAAGGCCAAACACCATCAGCAGGAGGATGAGCAGTAGGAGCAGCTGAACCTGAGGCAGGCGTCGGAGTCTCATCCTGCTCGACACCGCGGCAGCAGCTTCCAAACGGCTGTGGCAGTCCGCTTCGCCGGCCCAGAGCACACTGCAGGCCCCTGGTCAGGACAAGAGCGCCCAGCCCGACTCCTGGCCTCACCGGACCGGGTTGCCAGGCACGCTGGAATTACAATCCCTCGGGGCGACGTCTGCCATCGGAGCTACAGCCGCCCCCATACACGGGTGACGGGCGTGGAGATACTCAGTTCCAGGATGTTTGTCAAGCCTGCGATCGATTTAAACGAGCTTTTGTCGTGGCGGAGCTGAAGGACGTAAATTTAGAGGCGGCAGTGTCTAGTGTCAGCGCTCGTTGCTGGTGCTAGCGGACGTGGAGTTCATAAGAACACTACACCAAGATCGCTCCAGCGCGCGCCGGAACGTTACCCGCTGAAACGGCTTACCGTTACGGTCGGGTGTTGACGACGACACAGGATCATACTGACAGAGGTGTGGTTTCCTATCTCTTTGTGGGTGCTAGGGCACCCACAAAGCTGAAATGGGCACCCACAGTAGTCTTTCGGCACCCACAATCATGAACATGTTTCAAAATGCATAAAAGTAAAATATATAAGATAAATTGTTAAGGGCAGGATTTCGCTGATCGCCAGATGTCACTCACTACTTAACCGATGGAACAGTAGGTTTTTATGCCAAGCATTAGTTTGAAATATTATCAGCTGTTATGATCGTACTTCTTTCTTTCAGTGTGTCACATAATACATTTTATGACTGCACTAAATGTAAAAAAAACGGAATTTTCCATTAACTTCCATATTAATTATTATTCCATGCTGAAACTTGTTCGATGCAGATGTATTTACGAATACTTCAGCTTCCTTAACTCTCTTCAAGCCTATGTTTCTGCTTCTTTGAAAAACTTCGATTTGAAGCAAAGCAAATGCCAATAAAGTAGGTATATTATAATTTTGTAAGCCGAAAGCGTGTCAGGATAAATGGAATTTTTAATTGTCATAGGCGTAGGAACAGAGGGTGCCGGGGGCCATGGCCCCCCACTTTTCGGCCATTTTTGGGGCTAAAATCTGTATTTTTGCTTGGTGAGAAAAGTTGTTGAGGGCAAAAGGTTCGCCAAGACGAGAACAGCCCAAATCTGCAAAGAAATCGACCATAGGGGTGTTGGGGTTCTCTCAAAACGAGATCGCAGTTGCACTGACCCCCCCCCCACACTTTTCGTGACGTTCTTACGTCCCCGTTAATTGTAGTTGTTCTATAAAGTGGGTTTTTATTACGGAAAAATGTTCACCTTTCTAGTTACAGACTGCTGAACGAAATTGATAAAATATTCATAAACGCCGTTTTTATTTTGGGATAAACCCTCGTCCAGGTGGGCCTCCTAAAGTAGGTACCTAGTAGGGAGTAAGTAATACTAAAATAAGTAGGGAGACGGGGGAAACGATCGGAAGCTAAGAGCGAGGCAAATTAAAGTTACAATTTTTTCGTTTCAGGTCGATATTGAGGCCACTGGAGGAGGTCATCCAAGGTCAAATTTCCAAATTTTAGGACTTTGCTCCAGAACCCCCCCCCCCCCCCCCGAATATTTCGGGAACTATGATAGCTAGGTAGAAACGGTAAATAACAATTGGAAGCTCTCGAAAACAATTATATCGTTACACATTTTAGCTCTAGTCAATAGTTTAGGCTCTAGCGGTCATCAAATGTCAAAAAGGCTGTTTTTGACAAAACGTTTTTCGTCAAACTTTTTACCTAATAGAGATACGACAGCAAATTTAGGGTCATCGTGTTCATCTCGTCAAGGCGCATTGACACATATTAATGATAACCAGGTTAGGTCAACTTCAAAATTCGACTTTAGGTCAAGGTCATGTATTACCCATGTACCCAAGTAGGTCATGTTGGATATTGGTAGACATGCCTTGACGTGACAAACACAGTGGTGTCAGTTTCACATTTCTATCGTTATTCTATCCAGATTTATTGACAACTTGGTGTTGGTGACCTCAGATGACTTTAGCTGACCCTGTAGAGGTTATTGAGTACAAATTGCGCCTGGGTCATAAATAATGGCCTATAATACAAATGATCTAGAAGGAATTGGGGTGATGGGGCGGATTCCGCCCCCCCCCCCTCATGTTTTTCGCAGATATCTCCAGAACGGCTGGGAGCAGGCCCATTAAATTTTGTGACTTTTCATAGAATTGAACTGCGCATTTGGAGTCAAAATTTTGAGTTCTTAACCTGAACAGAGGCGGTTCCAAGGCACAGTTTTGGGTGGGTTCGGAGGCGACATTTGGCGATAATACGGAAATGCGATCTTCACGGTTTCTTCCTAACTGCCTCAAGTATGAAGGAGTTACATCGGTTTACGGTGATTGCAACAAGTGCAAATTAGTTGATGTTAATGAAATATCATAAAAATTGCATGGCAGAGGCGGTTTCAGGGGCTTGAAAGGGGGGGGGGGGGTCCAGGAAGTATTCAATGCTTGGCGGGAAGCCAATAGAGCGATGTAAGGGGCATGTATAGCTCTCAAGATGTTAAAGATAGCTTCTGCTTCCATTATTTGCATAATTTATTACATAAAGAGTTTCAGGGGCGTGTTCAGGCACATGAAAAGGGGGATGACTGGCATGGTGATGACGATATGCTAGCGATAACGGCGCAATAGACGTTTAACCTATAATAATATATGCACATATGAGGCCAGAAAAAGAAATAAAGTCATTTTTTTGCAGAGGCGCGCTCAGGAATGGAAGAAAGGGGGTCATATTATTACAATGAAACTAAGAGGCATGGACGTACAATGACATAACATACTGAAGTTTTCGGATGAAACACGCACCACAGGCTACTCTACGAACGATTATAAGATAATAGGCGAGTCCAGGTAGGGTAAAAAGGGGGTAAGCAATGTTAATTGAAGTTGTAAGTGAAATAGTCACTGTTGACTAGTTAGTATCATAATAGCGGATAATATACTTATCAAAAGGTCTTGCGCCGCCCCGGTTTGGATCCTGGATACGCCTATGATGAAGTACATCATGCAAAAAGGAACTATCTACGATCAGTAACATATTTATAGTGCTGGGTAGCAACTTGTCTGCGGTCAATATTTTTTTCCCAATTTGACCTCCCTTTTTACTAACCTGGTACCGCCTATGGCAAAAAATAAGATGTATAACTGTTTTGTCTAATGTCACAATCACACACCATTTCATTTATCAAAAAAACAACATCAAAAAATTGTTTATTACGCATTTACTTCACCCCCATATTGAGTGAACTGCACACGCCTATGATTTTTTAATTTTCAAACGTCACCGCCATATATCAATTTCCAATTCAATCTCTATCGATTCCTATCAGTTGTGTTAAAATCGGTCGATAAACATGAAAGCTATGTTGGATCAAAAATACCACTAAAATGTGTAGTTCTTGCCCCCCTGTTGCCCCCTATCCAAAATTTAGATTTTGTGTTATTATTTAGAAATGTAGATCGTGTTGAGGGGAGCCAAGCACCGTTTCATTTTTGAAAATCAGACGGGTAGATCTCGAGATCTCCGGGGGGGGGGGTCGGAATCCGTCCCCCTGTTACAAATGGGGGTAGCCAGGAGCCTGTTACAAATAGGGTTAATGTGCTTCAAACTTAAAGGGATTATACGGGTTTTTCCCAGAATAATTGAGTTACATAGTAAAACGTACTTAAAAAGGTGGTAGAAGTCCCACGGTAGCCACATTTTTCTGGAAATGACCTCTTCTGCACGTAAGGACATTCCAAAGTGCGCGGTGATGCCACCGCTTATTTTCTGCAGGACCGGCTGAGGCAGAGCCAGTCATCTCTTTTATGCTAATCAAACATCTCACTTATGGTATATTTCCGGTCAAATAAGCAATATTTGAAAGAAAATAAACTTGTTTTGTTCCAACGACAGGAGCAGTTACCTAGTTTTCCCATAAAATTCTATATTTTTCATGAATTTGCATGCCAAAAAATTAATACGCCACCACCAAATTCTCGACGCGAAAGGCCAGAGACAAGAAAACCACAAAAACACAAAACCTCAACGAACAGTGTGTAGTAATACAAAGTCCTGTCAGTTTTAAATTGCATAACAATTTTGTAATCCAGTGTAGGACTTGCAGATAATTCAAAACTCTAAAATTGATATTAAGACAAAAGTAGTGGACAGTAGTGCCGATCAAGTACTCGTTATCTGATACTAGTCTCGAAAAACGCCCAAATTTTAACGCTGATAATTGCTGAAATAATGAACTAAATGAGCATTGAAGTCCCTGTTATATGTCTTAAACGTGTTTAAAGCTCATACAACTGCAAAAGAGTGCATTCACTTTCAGGACGGAAACCCGTATAATCCCTTTAAAGGAAATAGTTCACCTTCGGAAAATTTTGAGAACACGATTTTATTATATTTTTAATACAGTTTTTTTCTTCTTCAAAAATAGTCCTACATCGCGCCAATTCAGGACAGAAGGTCGTACATTATTAATGTTATGGTGTGCGTTATTGGTCTGCGCATGCTCCTTGCAGTGCTGACACTCTCAGACGGTACGGTATATCATATATGCGCCGCATTCCTTCGCCAACAAGTCAAATATCTTCGGCTGGAGAGTCTTTTCAGCCAAGAAAAGTTGCAGATAAGGATTTATCAACACGGGCTACAAAACTGCTATTTCAGTTCAAAATCCCATGTTGAAGGTGAACTATTTCCTTTAAAGGAAATAGTTCACCTTGAAAATTTTTACCCAACATGATTTGATTATATTTTGTAATACAATTTCTTTTTATATTGTCAAAAATGGCCTTATATCGCGCCGATTCAGGACAGAAGGCCGTACATTTTTATTGTTTATCAAAACTATATGCATACTCTCGGAGTCAGAGTCCTGACGTCACGCGAATGTAAACAATAGTTCAGCCAATCAGATTCGAAAGTAGTCGCGTAAAGATAGACTCGCATTGGAGATGTGCCAACCGGCGGCCTGCGATCGCTTGCTAGCACCAGCTGCAAGCTGATTGGCTGGTGGTATAGCCTCTGCCCGGGCTAGAACCCGTACAACATTCTCTCGCCAGCACCGCATTCCTTCGCCAAAAACTCAAATATACTCGGCTGGAGAGTCTTTTCAGTCAAGCAAACTTGCAGATAGGTCAAGCAAACTTGCAGATTCCCAACACGGGCTACAAAACTGCTATCTCAGTTTAAAACTAATGTTGAAGGTGAACTATTTCCTTTAAGGCTTGCTGCCTGCAATATCCTTTTTCGCTCGCCTTCGGCGCGCATTTAATATTCTCAAGATTTTAGACCTTGGAATCAACAGAAAGTATTAATATGCTGCCACTTAACATCTACGAATACAATATAAATACTTAACTTGGATATTGATGCTTTCGGTCGTCTTAAGTTCGGCATAGCAAGTGTCCGATTGAAAATTGCGTTTGTTATATGTTCGTCACGTCACAATCCTGTTTGCACATTACATTCCTTTGCTTAATAGCTGATTAAAGATAGCCTGTGCGTGTGACAATGGTTACGAATTTCTGCGATAGTGCGCTAAAATATTTTAGGAAAAGGTTATCTTCATGCCTAGTACAAATGACCATATCTGTTTCCGTTTTTCAAGCGATCAATGTGTTGGGCCGTTTCAACGTCAAGAAGTAAATGAACGAAAAATGAGCACTAATGCTTTTTATTTGGTCGCTGGAGTGGGAGGGTACGATGAGTTTCAATTTGGGAACCCACAATCATTTTCATAAAACCACACCCTTGAGATTCATACAACGGGGCCGTTAGATGCGGGCGGTGACGCCTCAGGCAACTCCCGTCTCGTCCCGTTTAGTTAATTAATATATTTATTTGACATCATCGCCGACGGGATGAACGATTTATGGATGAAGTCACACAGATAAAACCACAATCATGCCTGATGCTTTGTCCTGTGTCAATCTTATTCCATGAATAATTCCGTTGAGTTAGCAGCCCTGCCAGTGACAGTTTAGAAAAAACCCGACTGTAACCGATTCGCACGCAATCTGTTTTTGCTGTCATTATCGGTCTCCTGATTGTGACGGCGAATTTCACCCTTCCCTGTGCGTGCTGCTGACTTCGAAAGACTTTTCTATCCAAAAGCGTCCTCGCTCGGCGACGGCCGCAGTATTCTCCGTGCGGCGCTGACAGCTGCAGTCTGTCGTGGTTCTCGGCAGTATTCTCCGTGCGAGCTTCGTCAGAGCAAGGGTTGTGTTCGCGTCCAGCAGTGGAGTGGACATGTGGTGATACGACGATACCGACGGCAGCGGCAGCAGCTGTACAGGAGCAATAGCAGCAGCAGCAGCAACATCAGAAGACGAAGCAGAAGAGCAAGGAGAAGAAGAAGAGCAAGGAGAAGAAGGAAAGGAAGAGCAAGAAGAAAAATAAGAGCAAGGAGAAGAAGAAGAGGAAGAGAAAGAAGACGTCGAAGAAGAAGAGCAGAATTGGCGTCTTCAGTCTGCAACGACGAGTTTGTCTGACAACTAAGTGACGTCAGTCTCCTGCTGACTGACTCCGGTGGAGCCACCGCCTCTTATGTGACCGGACCGCGACCTGGCCATGCTGACCACTCAGCTGTACTGGCTGGCTCTGCTGTGTGTGACTGGCGTCAGTGGCATGCCTCTCATCTTGTCTCGCATCGTGCGCTACACCAGTCTACCGCTCTCTGTTCGCTCCATGTACATGACTTCGTTTCCGCCAACGCCCCCGCCGCCGCTACTGCCGCTGCCACTGCCGGTGCCGCAGCGCTTCAGAAATTTCTGGCACCGCCAGGGAACCTACTTCGACCAGAGCGGCCTGGCGTACCCTGATGACAGCGGGTTACCTGCTGGCCGTCCGGTGGAGCCGGCTGAGGTGGGGTACCAGGGTGACCTCTCTCAGGTCACTGTCGAGCTGCAGCCACTGCCGCCGGAGGCAGAGGTCAGCTCCGAGGTCAGGCCAGAGGTCAGCTCCCAGGTCAGGTCAGAGGTCAGCTCCGAGGTCACTGTAGAGCTGGAGCCGTTTCCAGTTGGTTATCTGCTGCCGCTGGATTCTACAACCACAACTTCATCAACAACAACCAACTACTTTCACTACGTAGCAACAACGCCATCTACAACGAACTACCTTCACTATGTAACTAAAACGCCTTCAACGACAACCAACTATTTTCCCTATGTAACTACAACGCCTTCAACGACAACCAACTTCTTTCACTATGAAACTGCAACGCCTTCAACAACAACCAACTACTTTCACTATGAAACTGCAACGCCTTCAACGACAACCAATTACTTTAACTATGTAACTACGACGCCTTCAACGACAACATACTACTTTCACCATAAAACTGCAACGCCTTCAACGACAACCAACTACCATCATTACGTACCAACAACGCCTTCCACGACAACCAACTACTTTCACTATGAAATTGCAACGCCTTCAACGACAACCAACTACTTTAACTATGTAACTACAACGCCTTCAACGACAACCAACTACTTTCACTATGAAACTGCAACGCCTTCAACGACAACCAACTACCATCATTACGTACCAACAACGCCAACGACCAACTATCATCATTACGAACCAACAACGTCTTCAACAACGACCAACTACCATCATTACGTACCAACAACGCCTTCCACGACAACCAACTACTTTCACTATGAAACTGCAATGCCTTCAACGACAACCAACTACTTGAACTATGTAACTACAACGCCTTCAACGACAACCAACTACTTTCACTATGAAACTGCAACGTCTTCAACAACGACCAACTACCATCATTACGTAACAACAACGCCTTCAACAACGAACTACCATCATCATTATGAAACAACAACGCCGTCAACGACGACCAACTATCATCATTATGAAACAACAACGCCGTCAACAACGAACTACAATCATCATTATGAAACAACAAAGCCGTCAACAACGAACTACAATCATCATTATGAAACAACAACGCCGTCAACAACGACCAACCATCATCATTATGAAACAACAACGCCGTCAACAACGGCCAACTATCATCATTATGAAACAACAACGCCGTCAACAACGAACTACCATCATTACGGGTCTACAGAACCTTCCTCCACAACCAAGGCCTCTCACTATCACCACCACACCAAGACGACAACGGCGAGGCCGAAGACATCGACATACAAAATATCCACCACCACCGCAATCGTCAGAGTTATTCCCGGACATATCCACTATTTGTTGGACAAGCTCTACCACTACTACAAGCACGTCAGATTCCCGTGGTCTCATCACAAAATGAGGTACGGCTCAAATAAGAAGAAACGTGGGAACGAAGGTGAAACGTATGGTCATGGGAAAGCCGAAAGCGCACGATGTCTGCACACCCATATATGGTCAAACTGATGACCGATCTACAGACTAGCAGTGAGCTTTGGATGTCCAGAGATTCGTGGCGAACTGTGTTCGTCTGGAAACTTGCACTTGTACGGCCTTGGTCAGGGAAGACGTGCTCCTATGTTGTGTGTGAATTCAGACGCACAGATTGCAGGGTGTGACTCATGCAACAGAGGCTGTACAACTGCGATTTGATTATTGTATACACATACGTTAACGAATACTTGAATTTCGGTTTTGTTGGGGGCGTCTTGTTTGCAATGATAATCTGTCAATGCCAACGCGAATCATGGCGTTGTGTGTCCAATAGGATTCCGAGCGCCCATAAATAGGTCGATCTCGAATATTGTCAATTACGACATGTTGTTCGAAAACATCCTAAAGACTCTAGTTTTGACAACTTGCTGTGTGTCACCAAGGTTTGCCACTATAAAGTGTTGAACATAACGTCACTCTAACGTAATTTCCGGCTGACCTTTGGAAACCGCATTTATTTTCGCAAGCGTGTGCAGAAATGATGTTAGAAAGTTTATTGACATTTTAATGGCGGTAAGTTTAGAGGTATATGACATCGGAAATAACGAGAGGGCAACAGTATGCGTCACCTAATGCACGCTTCCGTTGATTTCGGTTTTCCTGCTGCAGTTCAAGTTTGCCTTGGTCTCGATGGGATCACAGGTCACACTGCCATCCACTCCGCCTTACATTGTCTCTCGTGCGCCTTGCCCGCCACTGCGGCACAAATGGCGCGCTTGTTCAAAGATCACGGTGGCGTGAGGGGCGGAGCCAGGTCAGCCGTGCTAGCACCGAACATCTGCAGCCGTTACGCGGCGTCCGAGTCATTTGAACGCCCATTTACGTTACACGGTGTATTCGGAGCACAGACGTCAATTATTCTTTGAGGAACAAACGTGAGATACGTCAATTATTATTGAGGCACGTCAATGACAGAACGACAACAATAAAGATTTCTTCTAGAACAATGAAACCGCAAGATAAATCACGGAATAAGTATTCACAAGTCAAGCATCATCTATACAAAGTTACGTTGAGGCAAATGACAAATTCCTCATATATAAGTATAATGCCATATTCATTAGGTACCTATCATCTAAATGCATTTACATTATGCTATTATTCCTTCCATTTCCATTTCGAACACTGGACACTTAAACGTGAGATATAACATTGGTGAAATGAATTTATTTATATATGAGATATATTGCGTAGTGCAGCTAACGATGTTGTTGATCGAAGTAATTCCTCAGAGCTAAGTTAGGCCTAATAACTTAATTTAACCGCTATTTAAGGAAAATGTGGTTGTTTTTGTTTGTATATGTGTCTGTGAACTTCGCCTCCAAACACTTTTCCGTGGACTTGTATGGATTAGTTTTCAGGGAAAATTCGTGTGAACCGTTGGTTTAAAAAGATCGTGTGAGTGACAAATACAGATAGAAGTATTAAGTTTTGTCAAAGTGCAGATGGCATTGCGCTATCTCGTCTCCATTCTCCATCTAAATATGACCACGGAAACAAATGTAATTCATTGGCTTTGCGTGAGGAGAATGTAGTCTCGCTTTCTAAAATATTTGTATTTCATATCACAGTGCTGCTAATAAACCGCAACTTTGTTATTTTTGTTCAGCCGGAAAGAGGTATTTCAACTCATAATTTGCAAATAGTATAATGCATACAGCATAGTGTGCGCTCGGTGAGAAACATTGGACTGTGTGTTTAACATAGGAGTTCAAATTTTGATCCTATCAAATTTAGGAGTGAAACTGGGCAAAATATTGAATCGTTACCGATATCTCATCGGTACTTCTTAACGAATAACAACACACTCGAAGTTTGGACTTGGGAGTTCGGTATTACTCAACTTAAATTGAAAGACATCAATCAAATCGCTTCATACGCTTTACAACTTGACACAATGCCGTTACAAATTGACCTCCAATACATTTCGGTATGTAGTGGCCCGTTCCCAACGTCTCGTAGTGGTGTACATTCACTGTTCGCCTAATTGCGTCTGAGTTACTGCCGGCCCGAACAGCTTCAGCTCGTCATCCCAGCGCCATCGGAGGGCCCGTACAGACCCATCCCCGCAACACACAGCCCATAACTACAGCGCCAGTGCCCTAACTGTCAGAACGCTCCGTGTCGCGCCCACCGCCACTGAGACCGGCTCCTACACACGGTGCAGCCCGCGCCGTCCCCGGGGCACGCGGCGAGGTGTGCGTCCCTGATCCCGGCGGCGCCGCCTCCGGGCACACCGGCTGCTCGGCGCCACGATCGGGGTCAGCAATGGCCGCTCTGACCCGGGCCGAGCGGACCCCGCTGCGCTGTTTATGGGGGCAGGGCGAAGGCCGGACGGGCAGTGCTCGCCCCGCCGCGGCGGCGCGCTATACACAGAGTGAGGAATGTGGGCCAGGCGGGGAGCGTAAGAGGAGGAGGGAGGCGTCTGATGCTCCGGGCGGCAGACAATCCGAGATACCAGGTGTATCACAGAGCGGATCTGCTACTGATCACGGGACGCAGCTGGCTGTTAGAATCGAAGCCTAATGGTGATAAATCCTCCACTTACTGGCGATCTATAGAGAGGCATCTTAGTAACCCAGAGAAAGGCATCCTATGGGCAAGCTCCATAATCCTAGAGAAAAACGTTTTTTCTTCTTCCATAGAAGCAAAACAAGGTATGCCGATGAATGCCAGAAAACATTCACACTGGCTGAGAACAGTGATCATTCATATAACTTATCGACTGCATCCTGCAATACGATATCTATAAACTACTTTCCTTGCTAATCAAAACGCTTTTCCCTGTTATGACATAATTATATCTGGACGAGCTAATTTATTTTATCGATTAGATCGCCCAAGTGACCCATCTTTAACGTTTTCGTACTTTGCTATCCCCGTTAACCCTATTCCCTGAGGGCGGCCAGAATTACGTTAACCTGCGGGGGGGGGGGCAGATTCTGCACCCCCAGAGATCTCGAGAACCGCTCAGTCGATTTCGATGGGGAAAACGCCATTCGATTCGTCATGACAAGATCTCTTTTTTTGAACTACTAAATTTGTGTTTTGTTCAAAAATGAGGGGAGGGGGCAGGAGGCAAAATAACGAATATTTAGGCTATTTTCTTAAAGGTCATTGCGGCCATGTGGCTCCACCAATTTTCATGCTCCAAACGTTTTTGAGCTTCAAATGTACTGGTATTGAATATATCACAAGACAAAAAACAAAAGAAAAAATCATAGGCGTATTCAGGGAATGTAAAATGGGGGGATTTTCTTGGGAAAAAATATGTGCTGTTCGTGATTGTTTGGGACGACATGAACGTCACATGTGGGCTGTAATTTATATGCTGTAATTGGTTAAATTTGATATATTGCGCATATGCGGATCCAGGAAAAAAACATGGTGGGCACCATGCGCGTAACGCTTTTATCATCTTACTAATTTGAAGTTGAATTTAATCTGAGGGTGGGTATCACCTCCCATTTGTTATCCTCAGTGTGCCTCTGCCCCAAATGTATGTGCAATCCCAGTATCTATGAAGCATATTGCATTGCAATTGTTTCTGACGCATGTATTGCACTGTAAACCACGAAGGAAGTATGGGACGCAAAACCGCATTCGTAACACCGTCCCCAAAACAGGAGCCTGGAACCGCCTCTGCTAGACCTATTTTTCAAAATTTTGACACAACACGCGCCATTCAATTTTAGGAAAAGTCAAAAAGTTTCAGGACGCTAGGCTTAACGGTTTAGAAGCGGCAAGTAAAAAAACACCTGGGGGGGGGGGGCAGAATCTGCCCCGCAGGTAATGGGGTTAAACTTGAATATTTAAGGTGCCGGCACACATTCCCATGTCAAATTATTTTGACGGTCGCACTTCTTAAAGCATAAATTATTTCATAATTTTGATTAAGGTATCTTGTCAACAAGAGGATATAAAATAGTCATGAATGTGTATTTCTAATTGTTTATTACCGAGCGGGCGCGAAGCGCCCCTGAGGTTTCTCGTCAATTTACTAGACAAGACCCGGCCCGACACGGCCCGAACCGGGCCGGTTCGGGCCGTGTCGGGCCGGGTCAAATGTACATTTGTCTAGTAAATTGACGAGAAACCTCAGGGGCGCTTCGCGCCCGCTCGGTAATAAACAATTAGAAATACACATTCATGACTATTTTATATCCTCTTGTTGACAAGATACCTTAATCAAAATTATGAAATAATTTATGCTTTAAGAACTGCGACCGTCAAAATAATTTGACATGGGAATGTGTGCCGGCACCTTAAATATTCAAGTTTAACCCTATTACCTGCGGGGCAGATTCTGCCCCCCCCCCCCAGGTGTTTTTTTACTTGCCGCTTCTAAACCGTTAAGCCTAGCGTCCTGAAACTTTTTGACTTTTCCTAAAATTGAATGGCGCGTGTTGTGTCAAAATTTTGAAAAATAGTACACGGCCGTACAGACGCTTTTCGGAAGATAATAACTTTGCAACCATTGCTCCGATTG